>JANZXR010367017.1:0-19639 GCA_027575705.1 Erythroxylum echinodendron
TTCTACAGACTGGGTTAAGTTTTGCTAAAGTTGTTTTTTTTGTAGGCTTTACAAATATCGTAATTGCTTAAAGCTATAATCTTGTAGAGATGTCTTTTCCTGCATTGCCATCTTCAGAGAGATTGAAAAACCTTTTTGCTCTTCTTAGTTTGTTAGCTTATGAATGTTGGTTAAACCAAATGGCCTCTATTATAAATTTAAAATAATAATTTACCATTAGTATTAGTGCTTTTGGTGTTGGACTCTAGTTACTAACGTTAGAAGGGTAAATTCTTAACAAGGCTCCTTTAGTGCACAAAAATGGCAATCAACCACATTGATTTAGGCACGTGATAGATAAATTTCTAATTGAAAAGGGAACATTTTCTATTTTCAAGTTTTTTAGTTATCTTGTCTAAAAGATTTAATATTAGAATTTGTAGCCATATTCCCTATTTTTTGTGCTTAGCCATGACTAGTAAGGCTGACAATAGGACTTGAGTCTAACTAAATTATTTTTTAATTTTAAAAATTAAAAATGAAATTATTTTACTCAAAATGATGACTTTTTATATAAAAATTTTAGGCTTTAGGCTAAAATGCCTGAACCCCAACTTAAATTGAACCCTAAATTTTCTTTTAAAAAAAGTTTGAACTCAACTTAAAGCTATGCTAACTTGAAAGGGGCAAGTCAAGCTTTTTTTGTCGAGTAGGTCCATTATGAAATGTCAACTTTCTTTTATGACTTTTATATTTGGTTTTGATCCTGATACTAACCACTTTAAATGTAGATGAAGCAATTAGCAATTCTATATTCTACTGAAAGGACTTCAAATATGGCCAAAGATGTAATCGTTCTTTAATGTTTTACAAAAGTACTAAGTTAGTCCCTGTTATCATCTCTGTTATCATTTTTTATCTTAACGTTTAAAAAATAACGCTATCTGTACTTGAAAATCTAACTTAATTAAGTTTATTTTAAATCTCTATTATATTAGCTCATAAACTAAATAAATGCTAAAGTGGATTTTAAAATGGATTAAAAATATTATTTATTTATTTGAATTTTTAAAAATTTAAAATATTATACTATTAATTTTAATCAAGTAAAATCAATTAATCATAAAATTCCACAGTTCTGGACTAATTTGGTTGGTATAAAGAGACGCGATCATCTACTAGTCAACAACTGAATTGGCGGTGGCTACAAAGGGAGAAAAGGAGTCAATATAAGTCATTTATGAAAAGTTTCTGGGAAAGAAGCCAACGACTGTATCAAATAAGGTAGATGTTGACAGGGGATGAAGAGAGGACATAACATATATGGTAACAAAGCGAAAGGTTGTGTTTGGTTATCAATTTTTCAACTGTTTATCAGCTGTTTGACTCTTTGAAGCTGTTTGACTTATATTAAAAAGCTTTTTGGATGTTTGGTTAAGAGTTGGTTGGGTTGATTGATTTAACCTACCCAACCAGCTAATTTTTGATAAGCTCTTTCAATTTAGTGTTTTATGTTAGCTTATTCGTTTATGACGATCTTGCAACCCCCCTCCTAATCTTTGTACTCTCTACTCTTTCTCGGTCTTGTCTAGAACGTTCTTGGCTCTCCCATCTCTGTAGCCCTCATGCAACCAACCCAACTAGCTAATTTTTGATAAGCTCTTTCAATGCAGCATTTTATGTTAGCTTACTTGTTTATGATGATCTTGCCTCGTCCTTCCCCATTCTCTTTACTCTCTGCTCTCTCTCTATCTTGTCCAAAACGTTCTTGACTCTCCCATCTCTGTAGCCCTCATATCTCCACCAGATCGCCACCAATCATTCGGGTTAAGGAAGAAGGCAGATTCAACTGGGTTAACTTGGGCGATTCCTTACTCCACTACCCTTCATCCCCCACTGACTTCACTAATTTCTTCTCTCTCTTGTCCCTTCCAAACCCTTCCATACGCTTCATAACAACCACTATATGTCTCCCTTTTGTGGTCATTTCTCCGTCCTTAAACCCACCCAAATCACCACAATGGCTCAGACCCACCTCATAAAACAACCCCAAAGTACAATCCCTTATGGGGCAATTTCGGCATCAATAACCATAACTAACCATGCCTCTTACTGTGGTTAAGATGAGATTGATGACTCAAGTGAATAAGGAGGTGATAGATAAGGTCGCAACTGTAATTTATGGTGGTGTTTCGTCAACTGTGAAGCAAATTCTGAAGGAAGAGGGATGGGTGGGGTTTACTAGGGGAATGGTTCCAAGAGTTGTTCATAGTGTTTGCTTCTCTACATTAGGGTACCTTGCATTTGAGACAGCTAGGCTTACCATTTTGAATTAGTATTTGAAGCAAAAGGAGTTGCGTGAGTTGGACTTCGCTCCAACTTAAGTTGTTGACTTTAAATCAAGAAGTTTATTATTGCTTTTGGTGATAATTATCGTGCTTTTACATATTATTGCTTGGATTCTAAAGAGGAAAAAAAGAGCTGTAAATTTTTGAGGCAATTTTATGACTTTAGCGAATTGAGGTTTGAACTAATTTTGATGGTATCAATTTTTGCAGGACAACTTTTAGTTGTGGAAAAGAAATGAAAATTTTTGAATCACATCTAGTTATGGTCCAGGATTAGTGGATGGGTACTTGATTTGATGATGTAAACTCAAATGGCTTTTAGTGCATGTTTTCTTTAAATAAGCTTCAAATTTTCCAAGAACTACATCTAATTGCAATGCTTAGTTGTTTCGATTGGTAGATAATGGAATGTGGTTTCTTGAAATATTGGGGAACAATAGCAAGCAAGTTCTTTTTTTATAGAAGTGCAATAATAAGCAAGTTGATTAATCTAATTGAACATCTTGTTTTACTTCTTTTCCATTCGTGGTTATGGTTGTAATCAATAGAGATTGTAGTTTATTTGTTAACGCGAGAGAAGATATTAGAATTTGCTCTGGTTGGGATGTGAAAATAAGGAACTGAATAATAATTGATTTATGAGGCTCCATTTCACTTATTAGCATTATATTTCTAGGGCTAAGAGGTCTCTTTGTCGAACTTATCATAGTTTGAGATGTTCACTCTGTTTATTTTCTTCTCTGTCTTGTTTTTTTAGAGGAAAGATGCTTTATTTTCTCTATGGTTCATTTCTTATTTCTTGAACAAATTTAGTGATTTAGTGGCAAGAAAATTAGTTAGGTTAAAGCACAACGGTCATCTTGATTCTTGCACTTTTGTTTTCATGTTTAAATATGAAAGAGATCTTGTTTTGTTTGTATTCTAATTTAAAAATTTCTGGAGGATCAGCCAAGAAGATAAGTGAGTTGGTAAGGCAGAAGTAAGAAAATGCCAACTGAAATTCAGTGGGAGAGAAATAGCAAAGATTGAGATGAAATTATTATTGGGGACGTAAAACAACATATGGCTCATTCTAGTCCTACTCAATTACTACAGCCTTTAAATTTGGCATGGTTTGATCATAGCCATTGCTACATTGCTAAGTTCCTTCATTAAATTGAAATGGAGCTCGAA
The DNA here is from genome assembly GCA_027575705.1 of Erythroxylum echinodendron. Lineage (NCBI taxonomy): Eukaryota > Viridiplantae > Streptophyta > Magnoliopsida > Malpighiales > Erythroxylaceae > Erythroxylum > Erythroxylum echinodendron. Next base: position 3,501 of record JANZXR010367017.1, read on the forward strand.
AGTATAAGGGGTATTTCTGTGAGAGAAAATTTGAGTGATATTTGGCTTGGGCTTCACGTACATTATTGTAATTACTCAAATCCAATATACTTTAGAAATTGAATTTAATTCAATTTGAGTGGTTAAATTAAAAACGGGCTTCACAATTTTTAGGGCTCAAGAAAATGAATTTTTGTTGAATTTGACATGAAATTTATAAATATAAAATTTTTGATTAGAGACAAGCTTCTCTATTTAGACCATTTATCACTTTATAAATACAAAATTTTTAATTTGATATTTGTGGTTACTTATGATGATGATGATGATGATGATGATTATTATTATTATTATTATTATTGTTATTATTATTATTATATGTTCTATGTTTTTTATTAGAGTTATAAACTTAATTTTTGTACAATTAAATGGCTAAAATATAAATTCTTATAAGAATATTCAACGAAACACTAAAATATATAATATTAATACTTATAATTTTTTTAAAAATCATGTCCTCATAAGTCATTTTACACGTAAACATTTAATACTAAACAACTAATTTTATTAAACATCTATAATAAACAGCTAATGCAATCCGCTGGTCAAATCAGATGATATAATTAGCTATCAGCTAACAATTGATATAATCGGCTAACAGCTAATACAATCAGCTGATTGTTAAACAGGGTCGAAGAAAATTTGAAGATCCCTTAAATTTCTCGGAGGAGGAGAAAGTTCTGGGTGGAAGTTTTAGGTTGATATGTTCAGTTTACATTTTGGGGGTTGAATATATGGTTGCATAAAGATAGTCAAAGTTAAACAAGATTAGTCAAGAAAAGAATAATTGAGTATTGTGTGGTGAACATCTTGAATGAAAATAATAGTGGGGAAGTATATATACTTTTATTTTTTAAATATCAAAGAAAGGTAAATTTTATGTTGATGTTATTTCTGTAGAGAAATTGGAATGCACTTTACCCATTGATAAGAATAGCTAGTCCCAACTTAAGAAATTTGTAATCCCAAATCCCACGAAGAAAGACATAAAACTTATTAAATAACAACCTACAATAAAGTAAAAGCTAGTGAAAACAAAATCCTTTATTCTATAACAAGCATCGCTCAACATACAATAGAAATGCCAAATGACCAAACTTTAGTACAGAATCTTTTAAAAACTGTAAAAAAGAACCAATCCTTATATATATGTATGTATGTAAGAAAAGATTCTAGTAAAGGAGAAGAGAATGGAAAGATATTTTGGGATTTTAGGATTAATTATTTTTTACTTAATTGAATTACTATTTTTAGTAATTATAAAATTAAAAATTTGAACCTCTTTACCTTGTATTCAATGGATGACAACTTTTGTCATACATGAGTGGTTAAAATCTATTGAGATAGCATATAATCGTAACCAAACCAACACAAAAGAGCGAATATTAATAAATAGTTTGGAACTTAGAAGAACCTTCTTACACTTGAAGAACAGACATGAAATTTCAAAGAGACCTAGTGGGTCCTGAAATTATAATGTTGAATGGGGCAAGGACTGTGTTTGTTTGACTTAATAATGGTAAATAATTTGACCATTTACGAAGTTCAATAAAGTTGTTAACCTTCTTCCTGCTTGATTACATTAGTAAAAATAGATGTTAGAATAATATAAATTAAATATTATTATTTTAAAGCGTTTAATTTAAAACTTAAGATTTTTAAAATTTTTAAAAATTTCAAAACTTTTAAAAAAGTACATATTTAGTTTAAAAAATTAATATTGGAAAGCTAAATATTTTTGATGCCAAGAACCATCTTGTGTTCCGTATACAACCTTGGAATGGATGGGACAAGTAGAGCATAAAAATTACATATTATGAAAAAAAATTGAAATAGAAGCATTGATGGATAAAATACAAAGGCATAAGATATCGGTGGTTACGGCGTTGCCACCATTGATGCTGATGCTAGCAAACTACCCACTGACTATTAGGGTTTCTAATTTTTGGAGTTAGAGAATTGAATTAATATTAACCTGATTAATATTAGCTTATTACTAATTATGAATAGTTGTAATTAATTTAAGTTTGCTAGATTTTATTATAAAACTTAAATTTAAAAACTAATATATATTTTTTAAATCCAACACTTGGATCTGCACTGTCATTTGACATAAATGTACAATGAGACTCATTTGGTGATTAGAAAACAATAGATATATGCCACATCTTTGCATGAAAATTTAACCCTATTTAAATTTCATCAACTCAAAGTTTATTTTAAACATTTGAAAATGTTAGATTTCAAATTAAACGTATTCTAAATGTTAAAATCAAACTTGTATTTTAATAAAAATGTTAAGGTGCAAGTTAAGTGACAGGTGAGGATAAAGAAAAGCCACTTTTAGATTGGAATACCAAGCATAACCCCAACTAGAAAACTAGGAACAACATATTCAAATTTCATCAACCCAACATTTTCCTCCTGTCCCTGAATCCAAACCATTAAACACCTCTATTAACTTCTTAGTTAAGGTAATATGGAGTTCAATAGTAGGGGATTCCAAATCCTTTGGAATCTTGAGATTTATCCCAACTACAAAATATGTGAAAAACACATGGGAATCAAGAGCATAATGGTTAATGAACTATGATCACCATGCTAATGGTAGAATTATTGTGAGTTTCAACCTTTCAAGATTGAAAATACTCAATTGGATTTGTATTAATTTAGACAATTCACTGTGAGCATATAATGATCAAATCAGGAAGTATAGTAGCTATGAATGTGGTGTATGCTTCAAACTGGGGATTCCAAAATCAATGTTTATGGGAAAATATTAAAAACATTAGTGGTAGAACAAAGTGTCCATAGGCCTTAGTTTATGATTTCAATTGCACTCTAAACTTATATGAGATTCTATAAGGTAAGATATGTTCAATCAACAACGAGAAAATTATAAAGACATTAATAAAATAGCCTTCACTAATTTGGGATTTCATAGTAACTTGTTTACTTGGAGTAACAAATAGGTAAGGGTATGGTTAACTCATACTGGCTATAAGAGTTCCCATTAAACTTTATATTGTTTGGAGAACTTATTTATGGTTTGTTTGGAGGATAAACCATATCAGATCATTGATCTATATGAATCCAATGTAATGATATAAAGGTCATGAGGAGAGCTCTATTTAAGTTTTTTAACTCTTTATTGAAGCATCCAAGTTTTAAAGAAGTAGTATAAGAAGGCTTGAAACTTAAAATTGAAGGCTCCTAAAACTTTTGTCATCTCCAGAAACTAAAGGCCATTAGACACAAATTTAAGTTGCTAACTTATAGGCTAAATAACCCAATGCAAAAGGAGAAGTAAAAGGCACTAGAGGAACTAATAGACTATCACAAACAAATTATGGATAACCCTAGGGATACGACCCTAAAAGATAGGGAATCTATCTTAATTTCAAGATACAATGAATCATTAAAAAACCTCAACTCTCAACTAAGGAATGAATTCATAATGATATGGCATAATGAAGGGGAAAGATTTACTAATGACTACTTCAATGTTATCTTAGCAGAAACAAGAGCAAGGTCATTTTCCTCATAGATAAGGATGGTAATAGAGTCATAGAACAATTGAAGTTGAAGGAGTTAGTATATGATTTTTTAAGGGACAACTTAGTAAAGATCTATTCAGGAAATTTCCAAAAAAGTCAAAACTCTATTAATTCCACCACTGCGTAAGAAAAACAAGAGATGATCAAGATTGTCGCAAAGGAGGAGATAAAAGCAAAATTATTTTCATTTCATCTAGATAAGGCCTTGGGCATGATGGATTTAATGGGAGATTTTTCCAATAGACATGGGACTCCACAGGGGACATTATTACAATAGCAATCTAGGAATTTTTTTAAAAGCAATAAGACTTATTAAAAAATGAAACAATACCTACATCTATTTAATGTTAAACTATAAAAATGCAAGTAAATTGAAAGATTATAGGCCCATTTCTTGTTGTAATGTAGTATACATTATAATTTCAAAAATTCTCGCAAATATAATGAGGAACTGCTTAAGCAACATCATTAACATAACCTAGAATGCATTTGTGAAAAGCACAACTATTGGAAACAACATCTTTCTATGTAAGGAATTGCTTAAAGGATATATCTCAAGGAAATATATTCAAAGTTGTACATCGAAGATATGCTTAGCAAAGGCATGTGATTCAGTCAACTGGAGGATCATTGCTTAAATGCTTCAAGTTATAGGTTTTCCCAATAAATTCAGTAAATGGATTAAGGAATGCGTAACCACTCCATCATATGCCATGTTGATAAATTAAGAGCTAACAATTCAATTAAAGAATGCTAAAGGATGTTCGCAAGGGGATCCTTTATCCCCTTAGCTGTTTATACTTAGAATGAAAGTCCTGACTGATATGATGGCTTATAATATATCTAAAAATTCTAATTCAATTACCGTTATAAAAGTAAGAAAGTCAAGCTTTATCACTTACTGTTTGCAGATTATGTACTGTTCTTGTATAAAGTTGAACAATCATCCATCAACTCAATATTGGACACATTATAGAGGTTCAAATCTTTATTAGTGCTAGCCTTCAATCCATCTAAAAGCTCAAGATTGCTATCCTACCTTTTAAGTATTTGGGAGTAATAGGGCTCAAAAGAAACTTAGTGCAACAAACTGCTTCCCTCTAGTGGATTCTATTAATATAAGATTGAATAATTGGAACAACAAATTTCTAAGCTATGATGGAATATTCCTACTGATCAGGTCAACACTCAACAATATGACAACCTATTGGCTAGCTCATTTAACACTCCCCTAAAGCATCTTGAAATCCATATACAAGCAAATGACGCATTTCGTTTTAAACAATCAAAATAAGGCTCCAAAAGTGAAGTAGTCTAACATATGCACTGCTAATCAATCAAGTGGCTTAGGAATCACCTTTATAAAAATGATAAGGAAAGTAATATTGGAAAAAAGGCTATAGGGACTATGCAAGGACAAAGAGGAGTTATTAATGAAATGGGTGAATATAGTCCACATCAAGAAGAACAATATATAGACCATTAATCCTAACACATGCATGTCCTGGACACTTAGATAAATCTTGAATGTGAGATAGAAAATGTAGGAAACATTAAATCACAAAATAGAAGATGTTAAAGCTACATATTTCTAGTATATTGACTAGTATCTAAGGGTCAAATTAGAAGAAGTACAATATATAAGGTCTCTAATACCTCAGGAAACACAAGTGAAAGAGCTTATAGAAAAAGACGAAAGGAAATGGCCATTCCACTTCGACAGAGGCATATATAGCATTATGAGTAACCTTTCACCTTATCAGCCATATTGTACAAAACTAGAACAAGTTTTATGGATACTTGATAAATCATCGATATTCTTTACAAAGGATTATGAAAAGTTCACACTAAGAATTTAAAAAAAAAGGTGCAGGGTAGTCATTTGGTTTGGGACCATGATGTGAGTTTAAAACAATCCTTTATCTTATGGCTTGGAATAGGAGGACGCCTTCCCACAAAGTATTGTTCATTATAAATTCTAGAAACTGTGAGTTATGCTTACCAAAAATAGAAAGCATAGAGAATATGATGACCCAGTGCAGTTACAATAAGGCAATCTGAAGTAGGATCAGTTGTCTTTTGAATAAAAAATGCAGTGCAACTGATTGGAATGGAGTAATTAAATGGGCCTCAACAAAAAAATAGGGAACAAAGAAAATTACAAGTTAGTGAAGATCAACCTTGTTGAAATGGTATATAACTTATGGAAGGAAAGATATGTAAGCTTACTTAGAGTTGAAACTAAGACTCATACAGAGGCATTCCATAGAATTAATGTAATGTTTATTATCCACTATAGCTAGGGTGTTGGGACTACAACATAAACTATCTCTAACCATAAAGATGGATATTAGAATAGATGGTAATGTAGGCTTATGTTAGCTACTAGCCTTTTTTATTTGATTAAAGGCTTTTTGTGAATATATATGGACTTTTGTACTGTACATAAAATTATTATTAACATTAATGAATTTCGAAAAAATTTTAAGTTGCAATTTTTTATCTTGATTAAACAGTTCAAAGAGCTTTGGCCTAGTGATGTTCCTAAATTTTAGATGCTCGAATGATTAATTATGCAATAAACTTTTCGAATTAGCTCCTATGGTTGCATGATAATTTAAAATTTTCATCAAGTTATAAACTAAAGGTTGACATATTGAAGAAGATAAAAATAATTCTAATTTTAATAACAAACTATTTGGTTGTTAATAAAAAATGGATTTAATTTGTTAAATAAAATATGCTAAAGTGAATTAGATCATAAGATTAGAAGAACCAAAAGTTCAAGACTCTTTTAAAAATTTGGAGTGTGCAACTTGCACAACATAATGATTGATGAGCACCTTGTAGAGTTGGAATCCTTCCTAAAAGTTCATTGCTGACAAATTACCAAATCCTTTAAATTTGTTATCATTATTTTCCTTTTTCATTTTAATTTCAAGAAAATATCATTAATTCTTCAAAATTTTATTTTTAATTTTTTAAAAAATAAACATTAAGTTTGACTTTTATCCTAATTTCTAAGTTTCTTTCTATAAAATTATTATAAATAAAACTTTGCTGGAAATTCATTAATTTTATGAAGTAATCTTGAAATTCCTTTTCAAGATTAATCTAATTTTAGATCTAGTTTTCTTTTTTCTAATACTTTAAAAAGTTTAAGAAATAAGAGAAATAGAATTTTAATTCTTAAAAAGTTAAATTGCTTATTTTTAAATGTGAAAAGGCAATTTACTTTAAATTTGAAATAAAAAGAACAACATATATTTGAGTTAAAAATGACTATGTTTTTTAAGTTTAAGTGAAAAACATAAAAAATACATACTTTTTTATTTTTTAAAAGATAAATGAATATATTAATATAATCATATGATAAAGGCCTACAAAATGGGTTCTGCAGATATATCACCAAGGCTTAAAATTATACGAAGGCATTAGACCAAGGCATTATATTATGATAAAACATCTATGTAACTCAATAGAGGACATATAGCAGACATAAGCAGTGGGAAATTTTTGCCATTGACAAGCCAAAAGTTAATTGTTCTCACCAATGTTTCATTGCATGTTACGGAACCTTGCTGCTAGCATGATCATTTCAGTCTTTTCTTCTTGCTTCTAGCTTTGTATGTTCCTTTAGAGGATGTTGTCTGACCTTTTACATTAAATTTTATGAGGAGTTCAAGGTGGGAGATGAAGTGTAAGATTAGAAGATCCTTTAAGGAAGCTCCTTCCAAACTAAAATAAGTGTTCTTTGATTTTATTTCTGAAGCATGCTTACTATAGAAAATTGAATTTGAAATGAGATATACTCACTACAACAAAGGAAGCCTTTCGTGACATTTTTTTTCGACGAAACAATTTTCGTCACAAAAAGACAACATTTTGTGACGTTCAGAATTGTTCGTTATTAAAACTTGACATTTAGTGATGAAACTAAAAATTGTCGAGCAAGGGAAAACTTTTAGCTACGTTCAAGTAAGATCGTTACACAATTGAGACCAATGGGTGACGATTGACAGTATTCGTCGCCGACGATTGACAGTACTCGTCGCCAAATAGTGTAATCGCAACGTAATCTATAAACTTCACCATAAATTTGCAAACATTTTGCAATGATCTTTGTAAATCATCACTAAATATTATGTATTTTGCGACGATATTACCAAACGTCACCAAAAGGTCAATTTTTGGTGACAAAATTAATAATTCATTGTGAAACATTATAAACTCAGCGAAGACTGCTTTTAATCGTCGCTAAATATCAAACTTTGAGCGACGATATTTTAAAATCGTCACCAAATGTTTCACATTCAGTGACGAATTTTTAGAAACGTCACTGAATGTTTAGAAATCGTCACCAAATGATTGAAAGTTTCATAAATTATTAAACAAACGATTTTATAATCTATTATAGTTAAGATATATTTTATTGGAGATTTCTTTTAAATGTTTACAACATGTTATTTGGAATAAAAAACTCACAACATATTTTTAAGACTTAAAATAGTAGTATTAATTAATTATTAGTATTAATTAACATTGCAAAAATTTGTAATAAAAATTTTTAAAAATTTTATTAATATAAGAATATGATATATGAAGTAGTACGAACTTTGAATTACAAGTTACCTAATTCATACACTCATAGAACTATAACAATAACAGTCCACATTTAATAGTACGTAACTTAACCCCTAACTGGTAGATATGTTGTTATGGAAAATTATTATAGATACAACAATAAATAAACTTTAAAGCTAAGTTCAGTTGATTGACTCGCTAACTAACAATGATATAATTATTTATTGGATTCCAAATAACATGAGAGTCAGTAAAGGTAAATGAGTCCCCGAGGTCTGGATTCCCCAGAAGGGTCCTTGCACCTTCGAGCATACTAATTGAAATAGTAACAGTTGTTCCCTCAACACTAGGGTTTTTTTACACCCTCTTACAATAGCTTTTTGGCTATAGCTAACTGACATGAGGATGGAGTGAATAAGTCGCTAGATTTAGTGCCTAAAATATAAACAATATAGAAGTTAGATATTGTCATATTAGTAAACCGTTAAATGAACTGAAATTGGAGTGACATGAATACGTGCATAAGCAGATGAAGTATTCAGAATTGATGAATTTCCCAATCAATCGATTTTTCTAATCCTTTACAGAGTGTTGTGACATCGCTCCTGCCTCTATGGGCATACATGTCACCTTCGAGACTGAAGGCAGTATAAAACAACATGTAGTATAAACCATCAAATGTGAATATATATAATAGCTTCATAAAAGAAAACGAGATGTACATAATAAGGAAAGTGACATTGTTCGGATGATACTAAACACGTTGAAGCAGAAGATCCGCTATGGAAGGCAAACAATGATTGGTATATAAACTGGAGATTTCTTTTTCAATGTTGGTTTGCTCAGCAGGGAAAATTTTGCCACGTTCCTCCCAATGGCATAAATTAGGGCCATCCATTAAATGTTAAACGTTAGTGGGAAGATAGACATAAAGAAATATCAAAGATAGTAAATCATCTTCAAAGCATAACCATAAACACAACTCATACTTGAAATGAATAATTAAGAACTCACAATAAACACCTAAAGGGGAGTGAATAATCACAATAAACAAGAAGTCACATGAGGTATAAGTACTAAACAATGCAACTTTTCCGATAATCATGTCCTATAAATCAGGACAGTAACACTCAAAAGAGGAGCACTCTACCTATTATGCACAAGACTAGAGGAAAGCCCAAACTCACAAATGGAAAGTAGGGTGTATTTACATAAGTTCCTCAGTACATAAAATCCAGGCAAGTTGAGAAGATTCAGTAACAGTAAAGTCAACAAAACTGATTCGACTTTGAAAACTAATTTAACATAATCCAAACTGTCTAACGATAATGTCCAAATAATTATACAGAAAGAAATAACATGAAAATTAGAAAAAATCATATACAAAAGACAAAGAAAAAAAATGTGTGAACATATCTACAGAAAGAATGTCCAGATATAACATAGAAGGATAAAAATCACAACTATTCTATTTAACAATGGTAAAATACTTGTTTTCCTTGAAAATGTTATCTCAAGAGCCAAATGCAAACATCACAGATCTAGTACGTAAAAGTAAACTAAAACTTGTGACTAACCAAGATTGACAAACAAAGACCCAATCTCGTCAGTTAAAGATGTAGAAGAGCTTGATAACAGGACATTGAAAATACAATGGATAATTAAAAAGAAGTGACAGGAATACAGATTGTGTTTTGATGAAGTCAATGACTTTGATATGTGAGCAAGTGAAAGTTGTGATTTGAATCGTGTTTTGGAGTTTGATTTTTATGTAATTAGTGTTATTTTGAGTGTTTAGTGTGTATTTAGCTTTTAATTGTGTTAGTTTATGTGTTTAATTGTTTTTATGGGTTAATATGAATCTTTAAGCTTAATTTGTATATTTTTGAGGTACCTTAATGCGTGTGCTAGTGTTGCAGGGTAAACAGGGAAGAGCGTGAAGATTTAAAGAGTTTCGGGCTAAAAGATATAGATCACAATCATGAATATTGGCCACGATCGTGACAAAAGAGGAGTCAGCAGCAACCAGTCCATGATCGTGACAAAAGAGGAAGAGCCAGCAGTAACCAGGCCACGATTGTGCACTTCAGGCCATGATCATGACAGAAAGTTTAAAGTTTCGGTCACTTTCATGGCAGCCAGAGCCACGATCATGCCCTGTGTCTGGCTAACATAAAAACTCAATTTTGGGTGATTTTTTAGACCGTTTCAACCTCAAGTTTGACTTAAAGCTGCTACAGAATAAATAGAACAATACCTAGCAACCGCCAGCAGTTTTTAGAGAGCCAAGAGAGTTGTGCAGAAAGGGAGATTCTACAAAAATTTGAGAGAGACGTAGAGAGAGATCAAGCATTGAGGAAGGAGACAAAGGAAGGGAGGCACGGAGATACGTTTGACGTGATGTACTTCTAGGAACATGTGGTTTCCCATAGTCGTAACCTCTGAGATCCATTACGATAGTATTTTTATTTTTTATTTCGATTTCATTGATGTATGATATTTGGATATTGATTATGAATGTCGTTGAGTGTTGACCTTTTGTCTAAACTCACCTTCGGGTTTTTTTTCTTGAGATTAATAAAATTTATTTGATTGTGTTTTATTTGATTTATTTGTGATTCAATTTCAATTCTTCATAACTTGGCAACAAACTAAGAGGGTGGGCCGGGTGAAAATCATTGATTTAGGCTAATGAGAATTAGGTAAAACGATAGGTAGAGAGCTGAATCAAACCGGTAGAGTCATGTAACGAGAGATTAAACATAGATTCCCGATAGGTTAATAGACAACTTTAAAACTAATTTAGGTTTTAGACTAATTACAGATCGAGAGATTGCAATTTTCATAATTTGAATTAGGGATTATGAATTAGGGCTAAAAATTATAATTCGAGAGAGAGAGTAATTCACCCTAGGACCGTCTAGGCCCTTTAAGTCGAAAATTACATAATTGGGTAGATTTTCTTTAGTTTCGAATTAATTCCCCCTTTCTCTCAATTGGTCTCTTCAAGGATGAGTTTCGAATTATTTGTGTAAGCTAGCTATTTTTTTCATTCTTTTGATGCTTTAATTTCTCATATTTGATTATTGATTAATTTTAATTTCTGTAGTAGTTGTTTAATTAGGTATTGCGAACTTAGCTGCTATTAGATTTTAGGACTAGTTCCCTTCCTCATGGGATAGACACCTTAAGTACTACGCGAATGACCTATGTACTTGCGATAATTACAAAGGTTATAAATAGTAAAATTTAGCACGTGTAACCTTGAGCAAACAAAATTTTGGCATCGTTGCCGGGGAAGGCAATTTAGTCCTATAGTTTAAAGAGTTAGAATAGTTAATTTTGTTTTCTTTTTCTTCTTTTCTTTGTTTTTATTTTTCGTTAGTTTTACTTAGGAATCGTGCTTTTGCATGAACACAAGAGTTACCAAAGGTTCAAGTCATGTAGCAAAGACGTTAGAACTAGATATAACACGTTTAGAACGAACCCTTAGGAAAGCTCGATGAGAGGAAGAAGAAGAGATTGAGAAAGCACAAATGGCCGAGGAATTCCAAAGAAACATAGATCAACAAAATCATCATAGATAGGGCATTCGCAAACTTAGGTGTGAGCATAAATGTGATGCCCTACACTCTCAGTCTTAAATTGGCATTACGAGAGTTAGTACCCACAAAGTTTTTGATTAAAACGATCAATAGGACTTCACTTAGGCCAATGGGAATCATACAAGATGTGCCGATCAAAGTCAGTAATTTTATCTTTCTCATCGATTTCTATATTTTGGATATCAATGAAGATGAGGATACTCTGATGATTCTTGGACGACCGTTCTTAGCCACTGCGTGCTCAATGATTGATATGGGTGGGGGCGAACTAACTCTACAAGTAAGGAAGGAGCAACTGACCTTCAAGGTGACTGTTAGAGAGTACGGAGCTCTTTCAACTCCAGTGTATCACAACAAACCTGAACCTCGAGGAGAATGGCAAGATATTGAGGATCCTACAAATGCTTTCCAAAAGAAGCGCTCACGAAGGAGAGGGCGAGGCAAAGAAAATTTCAAGAAAGGTGGTAGTTGCAATATGGTAGCAAATATTCATACTTTGAGATTAATAACGACGTTACCATCAAATCAGTCATTCCACCCACCGTGACCATTAAAGGATCATCGAGTAACCGAAGTTAAAAGAAGTGCTATATGGGAGGCAACTTATGGAAAAATTAGGTTATTATTTAATTTTATTGGATTAGTTGAAATTCGTAGTTAGTTTCATTATTATTTTGGTTTAATAAAAGTGAAAAGAGAAATAGGATTTCGGAATCATGAGAAAGAGTACGCAAGCATGTTAAGAGAAGTGAACAAGAACTGTGAACTGAGAGAGAGAAAGAATTGGAAGAAGAAGGATTTGGTGTCAGGATACAGGCGTTGGCCACGACTGTGACCTATCAGGTCACGATCATGGCCTGTGATTAAGATTTCCTTCGGTGGTAACTCGCATGCCACAATCGTGGCCTACGATTATGTACACAAAGGGGAGGACGCGAATTTTAAATGACACTTTTACCATTTTACCCTTTTTACCACCTATTTATTCAATTCTTACTTAACTTTCACTTTCATTTTTAGTTTATCTCTCTAGAACTCCAACTTTCAAATGCTCTAACATCTCTCTAGAATTCTTCAAACGTCAACTTCCAAACTCAAATTAATCATGATTTGTATCAAGCAAACCATCGGGAGCCTCATGTAGCACAACAAGTCGCGGGAAGGGAGAGATGAAACTGCACAGCAAACTTTGGAGCTCCTTTTCCTATCACTTATTTCTCTTCCCTTCGATCTAGGAAAATTGTTGTGCCTAAATATTTTGATTTTGATACATTAGATAGGATAGAAGTGCATGCATGGGTAGAGAACATAGCAAAGAGGATCCAATGGGTTCAATTCATTAGATTCCAATTTCTCATTTATGAAGAGCTTATCTTAGAGTTTTTCACGTCCTTGACCTTTGACCTCAAGAACACTAAGGAATTATGATTTAGATTGAGGGGGTAAGTGTATGAATTAATGGTAGAGATCATGTGTAACAAATGTGGATTCCACAAATCCACCATTTTCGATCAGTATGATGACTTCCTTGCCTCCTAATGCTTGCATAAGCTTGCTGGCATTGAGCGCTTTTATGTCAAAAATGCCCACAATAATATTATCTGGTCCCATGAACACTTGTTGCTAACGTAAATTTATGTGTCAGCTGGTCTTTGACAAATCAGAGACCAACAAGTGTTCCACTAAGGAAATATTCATACTGTGGTGTATGGAACATAACATTCCAGTATACACATCCACACATGTGCTGAATGCTCTTGCTGTGACTCCGAAAAAGCAGAGCAATAATCTTAGAATGGGGTACCTAGTTTTTGCCATTTTAGAGCATTTTGGTGTGGAACGGATGGGGTTAAAAATGCATCTGCCCGATTTCCTTGACCACCATCATCTATTTCAGGCAAAGATCATTCACTCCACCAACATGAGTCTGCGGGAAATCAATGAAAAGATACATGTGCTGACCAGGGCAGGTCAGGCAAGCTCGAGCTTCGTACCTCCTAGGCGGGCACAGGAGGCATCAACAAGCGAGGAATTGGAAGAAGAGGAAGAAGAGGACCAACGCTGGACAAAGGTTTTGGAGGCAATCTCCGAAACCAAAATATCACTAAAAGAAATGGTACGTATATAAAACCACCAGAGCTTAGAGACCCAATGACTCCATTAATATTTCAAAGCTTAGGGGGTTCAATTACCATCTCCCACACCATCACCTCCTCGATCTCCTTAGGATTCAAGTCTAACGCAAATTTGTTTTTCAATTCTATTTTGTTTTGTATTGTTTATTTTTCTTTTCTTTTTTCTTTTTTCTTTTTATTTTTATCGTTAATTTTATCTATTCGTTGTTATTTTAATTTATGTTTTCACATTTCGTTTATATATGCTTTATGTGTGTTTCTTTCTCACATTGAGGACAATGTTTTGTTCAAGTGTGGAGAGGGATTCTATGTTTTCCTTTTGTATGTGAATTTTGCATACTGTAAGTATATAGAAAAAATGTCAAGCATTTATTTGATAAGTAGGATTCTATAATACTATTTCATGCATAGCATTTAATAGAGCTTAAAAATCTAAAAAAAAATATGTAACATTAGCATTTGTTAGTAAATAATACAAGAAGACAAAAAATATAGAAGTGTCTTTCAATCAGGAACATCAATCAAAATTTAACTTGCCCACAAAGTTTTTCCTTGTATGGTAAGTGAATTACCAAATGCATCATAAAATCAAAGAACGATGGCAGGAAAACTAGTTTAAGCTTATATAGAATCAAAGCTATGTCTTTTTCCAATTTTTCAAGTTCTTCTAATTCTGTGTCTCACAACATAATTTATTAAAAACAATCACCCAATTTTGCCAAAGTTATAGACACAATCGTTGACCAACACCCACGTATTCAATAGAAAGTAATCATTGTAGAAGTATATAACAATTATGGATTTTCAATCGAAAAGACTTTTACTCATTAACATTAACACAACAGGCTATATTAGAGGCAAACCTATAAGGAAACTTAACTTATTTAAGAAATTAGCAAAAAGTTTGTTTCTTCTTTTTAAGAGATGGTGTAACATGCAGTGGAATCATGTGTGACCTATCGCCTCTCCTTTTCACATGCAAATCTTTTCTTATATTCATGGCTTCAAAGTATAATCTATCCTTAATTATTTCTTTCAATTTGCCATCAATCCCTATCAAAGTAACTAAAATAGTCTCATAAATGTTTCTTTCAATTTGCATGACATTAAGACTATGCCTTTATAGGAATTCCTCCCAATATGACAAATTGAAAAAATGCTTTTTTATTCCAAATACGATTATTTCTATTACTTAGGTGTTTTCCAGGTATAACTCTTGAAAATTCGATAATTGATCAAACACATCATCACCTGACAAGTGTAAAAGGGTTTCACTATGATCATCACCTGACAAGTGTGAAAGAGTTTCACTATGTTCTACTTCTCTATTAAAAAATTTGCTTCTTTGCTATATATTTTCATATTCTAAGTAATGATGATGTCCTATATAACATATTTTACTTTGTAACCTCATCAAATGAGTTTAATGGTTATATAAAGGATATAAAAAACCATAGCAATCATGGTTTAATAGGGAACTATATCAAGATTTTTTACGGTATCTTTTTTCCTTTTCCATCATCCACTTGCCACCTTGATGTACCATAAATATGACATCTTTTAAGATCTTTAAACTCCTTCCAAAAGATAGAACAATCATACTTACAAGCATATATGAATCTAAGGTTCTTTAACAATTTTTTTGGTTCATAGTAAGACTTGGGCAATTTTTGGTCAATTGTTAATGCATCATCACGCAAATCTATCAATATGTTAAAGGATTATGTACCTTCAAATACAACAACTTCATAACAAAATACAGTTGGGAGAGATTAGAACACCCTAGATATAATTTTTCTTATGCTACTTTCAATAACTTTTCACAGTTATCTTATGTAATTCTACCTAATATATTAGGTGAAGTATTATAATCCATATTCTCCATATAATTCCCCACATCTTCTAACATTTCTCTAATTCCATCATCTACAATAGCAACAACAACCTAGGAAAAATCTACTAATATGTGGGGTTTAAGGAGGTCTAATAATACATAGGCTTCCCATAACTAGTAGAGAGGCTGTTTTTTAAAGACCCATATAAAAAATGAAAATGAATAAATAAATACTTAATAAATAAAATATGAAATAAATAACAAACTAAATACTACTACCAATAATAATGATAACAATAACAATAACGATAACAATAACAATAATAATAATAATAATAATAATAATAATAATAATAATAATAATAATAATAATAATAATAATAAT
>JANZXR010367122.1:0-19630 GCA_027575705.1 Erythroxylum echinodendron
ATAAATATATAAATAAAATTTAATAAAATAGAGAAAAAATTGGTTACTATTAACAGATAATCTGTTATCACTTAAGAGGCTTAGTAAAGCCTGTAGATCGAGCCTTCCACCATCTGAGAATTCTCTAATTGCAGTCTATACCACAAATTCTTTTGAAAAGATAATAATTGATCAGTAAAATTATCAAGGCGTATACTCCTCGATACAAAACATAAAAGCAAATAAGGCTTCCTAAATCAACATGGAGGGAGACTAGGAGAACACCATAACATCGAGCCTAAATACAGATGGTAATTACCTAGAACGTGGCGTGATATGCTTTCGGCTGGGTTTCATTGAACTTAAGTGGAAGTGCTTCATAAACTGGATCAAGACCTTTAACTGTCAATGGATCAAGACCTTTAACAGAAACAAGAAGAAGAATCCATCTCTAAGTATTCCAGTACCTTGCCATAGTCGTGAGATTATTTAAATACGTATGTTATGTTATAAACTTTACGATAGTGACCAAAATAACGATTTGATGGTTCTCCATCTTGTCTTTAATAATAGATCGATCATCTCAATTATCACATAGTGTTTTTTCTTTTGGAGATTGCCTTTCCTAATTTTGTTTTGGGCATCTCCATCTCTTAACAAAATAACTATAGTTCAGAGCGTTTTGCTACCTCAGAAGATATAAAAGTTCTACTAAATTAAAAAAAAAAAAACTCCTTGAGTATAACAGAATAGACTTCTTGTGAGATTGTTGATTTTGACCTGAAATTAACATTTTAGGATTTTAAAAAATAATTACAAATATACTAATACGTATGAAAGTAAATAGAACAAATATTACGAAGTGTGTTTTCATTGGATTTTTGATTAAATGACCAACAAGACTTATAATCTACTTGCAATTATTGTAAAATCATCAATCACCCACTATATCTCTCTATTAGGTATTTTCATTCATCCTCATGTATTCTTTAAATACCAAAAGGGTTGTATCCTTTCATAAGAGTTGTAACTTGCCTTAGAGTTATTTGTTTGTAGAAAATTGTTTTAAGAAGTTTTTGCTAAACTCCAAAAAAAATGTGCCTTGATTACGAGTATATAGAACGTCGCAAGCTGTAAACCTTATATCAATTACAATTTAAACTGAAAGTATTGGAAACTATATGTGTGACCGCAAACAGATGTGCAAATCATCATCAAATGATTCCAACCGTCGTGTACCTTTATTGTCAGGGATAATCCCACTTTACAAAAAACAGAGTCCATTTAAGAGCTATATGAATTAGTTTATGATATTATAACCAATTACTTGGTTCCAATTTTATATATAACATTATTATTTTAATTAATAAAGACATTTTATCTCTTAATGCATTTTGTTAATTACATTTAATGTTTTAACACTAAAGATAAAATCCCTAAAATAATTACTGTGCAATTGAAATTATGATGAGATTATAATTATAAGATTCAGCTTGCATTTATGTATTATTCCTAGTTGTAGTTTTATTAAGATAGGATATTGATGAAACAGTAAAACTAGTATAAGTTTTTTTTCTTATGAAAAAAGTAATTGATTTTATAACTTAAAATATAAGGAAAGTTAAATAAATATGTAGGTGCTTATTAGAGAATAAGTTCACCGGACTGACTCGATTATGAGGATACCAAATGGAATATTACTTATGTGGCTATAGATTTTATCATTATGATAGTTGCATAATTGATTCTTAAACTTGATATTTTCAAAGTATTTAGGTGGGAATTATTGTGTTTTTATGTTATTTGTAACCTATCCTATTTAGGGTATCTCAATGAGTAGTACTTGGATACGGTAAGAATCATACAGTTCAAAGTAATTAGAGAGAATGTTTTATTGTTCTTGATTAGTAATTATTCAATGAATACTCCAGATAGAGTGAATTGAGTTAAAAAGGTCATTTCAAACATCAGTTATAAATTAATTACTAATTAGCAAAATCGAACATGAATGTATTAAAAAAAGTTGACATTATAACCATATTCTATGTCCGATTGAAACATTGGATGACGAAAGGATTAAATTATTTATCATAAACAAACATGGATACGTCAAGTTGAACCATTTTAACAATCCTCATGAATGGGTCGTGATGACATGTTGCCAGACATTAATGATGATATATGATTATAAATTGTTTAATTAAATAATTAAAGACAAATTAAAAGGAGTTTTAGTTTATCTAATTATAATTATGAATTCGAATTATAATTTATAATTTTTGCCAGTATATAAAGAACCTACTCAATCAAACATAAAGTGAAGTTAAGAAGATAAAAATTAATTTCAATTAAGGTGTACATAATTGGTAACTTTCAGAAATTTCAAGGATCAAATATGAGATTCAATTTTAATAAAAATAAAACCTTAATGTTTTTTTTTTCTATTGATAGGAAATAAGCATAAGGGAGTTATCACTCCTGCTTATTCCTCTCAAAAGTTGTCTCTTTTTCTCTGCTATGTGGATACCATTATAGGTTAGACACTTAAACATCTTGCTGTCGACTCTTCAAAAAGGATTTAGAAAAGGTTTCAGTAGCAATATATATTGAATCATTCACAATTCCCTTATTTTATGATTCATATTTTTTAATTTATTCAATTATTAAGATCTATTGGAAACTTGTAAAATTTTTATTTTTCCATTATACATGTTGAGCAAGTTTTATATCTAATAAAACTGTTAATATCGCAAGTATACGAATCATATATTGTAGTACGAAAATGTATCATTCCTAAAAGGATTATGCAATAGCAAAATATTTGAACCTAACTTTGTCTAAGGTACACAAAATTGATTTGAATAAAATTAAATAAAAAATAAAATAGAATAATAAAACAAAGCAATTAAATCAAATGAGAAGTAAGGTACCAATTAATTTAGGGTTTAACCAAGGATGAAAACTTTAGACTTATTCTTTCATTATTTTGTTCCCTAAACTATTATTGCTCCAATTATATGTTAATCCTAGATTTTCTAAGGGATTAATTAATCTCTCTCAAAACCTAATTAGTTAACCATAATTGAATCCAAAATTCCAGATTTTATGACCTCTCAATTCACAAGATTTTCTAACATTTTCAATTAGATCTGAAATTATCTATTGGATAATCAAACTCTCAAACAAGATCTCTCTTTGAATGATCACCAATTGATAAATGCATGACTTATTAAATTTTTGACTCACTTTCTCGATCTGTTGTCAAAGTATGAACATACATAATTATCACAACACCAAAATATGTATTGAATCAATAATAATCAAAGTCGTAAAATAAATTGGGAATAAACCCTAATCTGAAATATAGAAACTTACAAACATGTTTAACATCTTGGAAATCCAATTACATATCAATACTTAAGAAGGACATAAGGGAAAAAGAATGAAAACTTTATTTTCTCCTTGATCTGGAAAGCTGGAATTTCTCGATGTTGTTTTTGATATCCCACTTTTATTCAATGACTGCTGCATTTTCTTGTGAATTTAATGTTCTTAAATAGTAGTTTAGGGTCCTAGGTTTGTTTCTAAGGATAAGGTTCTCTTCATTAACATCTACCAAAGCTACTCCACTGTTCAAAAATGGTATACTAAAAGTTAGCAGATAGTTTCAATCCTCTTCAAAGTCTAGCACAACAAAATCCACAGGAATGATAAACTTGTCTACTTTTCCAGGCACATCCTCCACCATACCAAATTATTTCTTTATTGATTGATCAGCTAACTGAATAAGCATAGAAGTTTATTTCACATCTCTTAGCCCTAATTTCCTAAAAATTGACAAGGGCATAAGGTATAAACTTGCGCCTAAGTCACATAAGCAGTTAGAAAGGTCTAAATTACTAACTACACATGGTATAATAAA
Source organism: Erythroxylum echinodendron (assembly GCA_027575705.1). Taxonomy (NCBI): domain Eukaryota; kingdom Viridiplantae; phylum Streptophyta; class Magnoliopsida; order Malpighiales; family Erythroxylaceae; genus Erythroxylum; species Erythroxylum echinodendron. Next base: position 3,902 of record JANZXR010367122.1, read on the forward strand.
ACTCCCTAGATCTTTCAACTGTGAGGGTATCTGGTTGGTAATAATGGAGCTACAACTTTCCATCATGACTTCCATTTGATTATCATCCCAAGTTCACTTGTTTGATAATATGTCTTTGAGAAACTTTACATACATAGGTATGCTTTTTAAAGATTCCACAAAGGGCAAAGTAATTTGTAATTTCTTCAAAATTTTTAATAACTTTGCAAATTGTATATCCAATATATTCTTTTGAAGTCTTTGTGGGAGTGGTATTTCCGGTGGGTAAGGCGGACGAGGGACATAGAAAAGGTCCTTATTCTTTTCTTTATCCTTTTTCTTCTTCTCTTGGTCCTCTACATAGTGGGGTTCATCTTATTTTTTTGTTAGTTCTTCTAACTCCTTCCCACTCCTATGTGTGATAGCTTTAAATTTCTCTTTTGGATTTATTCCTATTTTGCTCTAAAGGCTTCCCATACTTCTTGTAGAGAATTGAATGGCAAGCTAGCCCATTTGAACCACTAGGTTGTGAATAGAAGAGGCATGATCTTCAACTACTTGCTTAAATTTCCTTTCTATACTCGTGAGCTTATCCAATTTTGAATCTCACAAATTAGACTTTCCTTGTTGAAATTTAGTAGGCCTTGAGTTTCCATTTAAGTCCACACATTGCTAGACCAAATAAATTTGAGTGGTTCTACCACCCAAGATTGTTTGTGTTCAAATAAGGACTGTTATTACTTCCCTGACCAAAATTTTCTCCATTGAAGTTAAATGGCTACATGTTGTTATTTTCTACTAAGAAGCAATCAGTTGTGATATGGCTCTCTTGTTCGCATAACTCGCATCCTTTTTGAATTGCTTTGAATGGAGAGAAAAAGGAGGTTGCTAGGCTATTCAATTGCTTGGAGGTTGTCATGTTGTCATTGAATTTGGAACAATCATTTAATTTGGATCGTAGAGGGTTGGCTATTGTTTACTTTATTGTGATGTCTAAGGAAAACTATTGTTTTCTATCTCTTCAAATAAATCATGTGTTGCTTGCAATGGTGGTCATATAATTCCTTGATGATAGGCATTAAACCCTGGCTTTATGAAGTACATAATGGTCATTTACTCCCTGTGATGTATTTCCTCCATCAGTGTCCTTTCTATCTCTTCCTGGAGCTTAACTCTTCGAATTCCTCATTCTTGCTTTGTGATGTACAAATTAATTTGTCTTCTAATTTACACCCAAACTCTATCTTTTTGTTTATTTTTTAACTTCTTATAATTGGGTACACAATCATAAGAGAGGGCAACAATTCCTTAAATCAAAGGAATTCAAATTGTCTTAATGCTAAAATTCCTTGCAATGGTGCCAAATACTTGTTGAGCAAGTTTTATATCTATTAAAACTCTCAATACCCTTAAGTATACAGATCGTATATTGTAGTATCAAAAGGTATTGTTCCTATGAGGATTACGCAATAACTAAAAATTTGCGACTGAATTTGCCTAAGGTAACACGAAATTGATTTGAATAAAATTAAATAACAAAAATTGAAATAGAATAATAAAAGAAAATATTTAAACCAAATAAGAAGTGAGCTTGTAACATCCCATTACTATAGAGTATATACTCAAATATCTAAAGGACATTCAAGTATATATCCTATGATAATGGCATGTTAGAGCAATCTCATACACTTATATGACATCAAAGAAAATAACACAATGCGTAAAAAATTAACTCCTCATTTCATTTGTCAATGAAATATACATTGTAACAATACTTCCCTTTAAACAAATAAGTACATTACCAAAATGTGTGAAACTTTACGACCTTTTATACACAAGTTCTACATGACATAAGTAAACTACATAAAAACAACTACAACTCCTCAAATGTCAGTTGACAAACCTTTGAGCCATATCTTAATCCAAAATCTTTTTTAGAGAATCTTAGAAATCTAGGTCTCCTATCTTGTACCTAAAAATTCACTTTTTTAATAAGTTTTGCGAATTAAGTGAGTGAACCATAACTAATGATCCCACTCAAAACAAGGATATAAATATCACACATCCAACCAATTTCACAACATTTTCCTTCTCAAAAAGACACAATGAATGTCACACATTTTACATACATTCCAGAACATGTATGACCTAATCAATTACATTATCATGGCATATCAATTTATCATCACAATTTCAGAAAAGGTTTCATAATCATATAATTCATAAATATACAAATGCAGATGCTTATGAGAATCCAGATTCTTTATTATTTATTATGACCAAGAACCCTTCAGATACAGATACAGATATAGATACTGACCCATTGGGCTCAGTCAGATATAGAAATTATGGAGCAAAGCTCTACTTAAGCTCTTTCAGACTAGCTACTTTGATCACAAAGCCTTTATCTCAACATGCATTTTATGAAATGCATTAAATAACAAAATGTGGCATTAAAAACATTTACATATAATGCACAGATAGAATCTCAAACTCATCGGACCTTAGTTCAGCATTAAACTTTCGTTGAGTATTTAGAAATCAGTCAAAACTCAGATGTAAACAAAACACTTCCAATACATTTCCAAATATCAAACTCCTCGTACTAGTAATGTCTGGAATAAAAAAACTCAACTCATTATCAGTTCAATAAATGGGAATTAAACAAAAATAAAATCAATCCTACTGAAATCATCTAGGTTAACTCACAGTACACTCCAATTTATGCAATTGTCTGGATGGTCCGACAATGTCTGAATGACATTCAACTTGAGCATCTAAAATCATACAATTCACACATAATTAACATTACAAAGTTAATGAATCAAATACATATTCTTTTGTGCACATATATATATATGTCATGTTCAATGCATGCTCAGTTGACTTTTCTCAGGTATATAACCTTACTCAAATTTCTTAACCATTCAATATCATACTTTCTATACCACGATTTTTCAATAAGGTTTGTACCTTTAGCTTAGCTTTATTTACACTAAATTCATCAATCATACTTTACACTTATACTTGAAAATTTCCATGATCAAAAAGCTTCTTATAATACACACACAATTTGTACTTTATAAATGAAATTTAGGCAAGCTAAATCTATACATTCACCAAAAATTTTTCCACCAACATATACTCATACATTCACACAATTCTTATTCATAATACTCTATGTTCTTTAATACTTATTCATCCATACCTTATAAACATTATTCATGTCCTATATATCATGTTTGCATTAAAAGAACTTATTTATTTCCCTTAACAAATTAGAATTTTTTCTAGATTTGTACTCGATCACATCAAAATAGTCCCTTCTTCAAGTTGTGACCCAAACATACTACTTGATCAAGCCAAAATTCACACTTACTGAACTTGGCATACAACTGTTTCTCCCTCATTATCTATACAACCAATCTTAGTTGTTCTGTATGTTCCTCTCTACACTTCGATTACACCAAAATATCATCAATAAACACAATCACAAAGTGATCTAAATAAGTTTGAAATACCTTATTCATCAAGACTATAAAAGCTATTAGGGCATAATCAACCGAAATGACATCACCAAAAACTTGAAGTGCCCATAGCTTGCTCTAAATGCACTCTTCGGTATATTAGTCTTAGCAACTGATAATATCTCGATCTCAAGCCTAACTTTGTGAACATCTGAGCTCCCTATAATTGATCAAGTAAATCATCAATTCTTAGCAATGGGTACTTATTTTTAACTATTACTCGATTCAATTGTCGATAATCAATACATAACCTTAGAGTTCCATCCTTCTTCTTTACAAACAATACTGGAGCTCTCCAAGGTGAATCACTGGGTTTAATAAAACCCTTATTTAACAACTCCTATAACTGGGTCTTTAGTTCCTTAAATTATATAGATGCCATCTTATATAGAAGAATTGATATAGGAGCGGTACCTCAAACAAGATCAACGGTAAACTCTGTCTCCCTTTCTGGAGGTAAACCTGGTAATTAAGCAGGAAATGCATCCAAGAAATACTTAACAACAGGAATATCCTGAATGGTTAGTTTATTTCAGGTATCAACTAGGTGGGCCAGATAAGCCTCACATTCACCTCGGATCAATCTCAAAGCGCTCATGAATGAAATTAGTCGAGCTGGTACTGCCTGGCTAACTCCTCAAAGCACTACTCTTGGATGATTAAGGGATTCAAAAACTACCTCCTTAATACAACAGTTTATCACCGCTCTATGAGTAGTGAGCCAATCCATGCCTAAGATAAGGTCTATCTCTCTCAAATGTAATACAATCAAATCAACTTCTAACTCTGCCTGATCAATCTAAGCTATGCACCATTTACATACCTCATCAACCCACCAGAGTACTCACCTCTAATCCACATTTCAATAGCTCTCTCTTACAATGCAGTATAGATTCCAGATGCGGTATAATGAATGAAATGTGTAGATCTTGGACCTACCAATGCAAATGCTTCAAAATTAAAAACATTTAACATACCTACTACCACATATGGGGAGTTCTCCGCCTCCTGTCTGATAACGACATAAACCCTGGCTTGAGAGTCCTGACACTAGGCCCTGTTGAATGAGTTCTGCCTCTACCTCTGCCACTCTGTACAGATCCGACAGCTTTACTTTGCTATACAATTGTCTTTGTCACTGTTCCTCCTCTCATTCCGAACTATGGTCCTAAAGTCTTGGGACAATCTCTGATCTGATTTATCATTGTAACAGTACTTCCTTTTAAACAAATATGCATTGTAACAGTACTTCCTTTTAAACAAATATATACATTACCAAAATATGTGAAAGTTTACGACCTTTTATATATAAGTTCTACATGACGTAAGTAAAATACATAAAAACAACTACAACTCCTTAGATGCCAGCTGATAAATCTTTGAGTTATATCTTAATCCAAAATGTTCTTACAGAGAATCTTGGAAATCTAGGTCTTTTGTCTTAAGCCTGAAAAGTCACATTGTAATTTTTGATGAGTTTTGCGAACTTAGTAAGTGAACCATCATTGATGATCCCACTTAAAAGAAGTACATATTTATCACACATCCAACCAATTTCATAAGATTTTCCATCTCAAAAAGACATTATGAATGTCACACATTTCACATACATTCTTTCAGAACATGTATGACCCAATCAATTATATTATCATGAAATATTACTGTATCATCACAATTTCAAAAAAACATTTCATAATCATATAATTCCTAAATATACAAATGCAGATGCATATGAAACTCCAGATTTGTTATTATTTGTTATGACCGACCTTTCAGATGTAGATACAGATACAAATACTGACCTATTGTGCTCAGTCAGATATAGAAATCATAGAGCAAAGCTCTACGTGTAGAATTCTAAGCTTAAAGCTCTTTCAGATTGGCTACTCTGATCACAACGTCTTTATCTGAACATGCATTTTATGAAATACATCAAATAACTAAATGTGTCGTAAAAAACATTTAATTTTGATGCAAAGATAAAATCTCAAATTCATCAGACCTCAGTTCGACATTCAACTTTTGTTGAGTATTCAAAAATCAGTCAGAAATCATATTCAAATAGGACACTTCTAATACATTCCCAAATATCAAACTCCTTGAACTAGTAATGTCTAGAATTAACATAATCAAGCTGTTATTAGTTCAATAAATAGGAATTAAACAAAATAAAATCAATTCAAGTGAAATCATCTAGATTGACTCACAGTATGCTCCAATTTATGCTATTCCCTAGATGGTCCGGCAATGTCTGAATGGCGTCTGACTTGAGCATCTAAAATCATACAATTCACACATAATTCACATTACAAAGTCGATCAATCAAATACATATTCATTTGTGCACATATATACATATGTCATGCTCAACTGACTTTTCCCATTATATAACCTTATTCAAATTTCTTAACCATTCAACATCATACTTTGTATATTACCATTTTACAATTTAGTTTATACCTTAAAATTACCTTGATTTTTTCCAAATTCGTCAATCATACTTTACACTTATCCTTGACCATTTCATGATAAAAAAGCTTCTTATAATACACACATAATTGGTACTTTACATCTGAAATTTTAGCAACCTAAATCTATACATTCACCAAAATTTTTCCAGTAACATATACTCATACGTTCACCTAATTCTCATTCATAAATACCCTATGTTTTTTAATACTCATTCATCCATACCTTATGCACATTATTCATGTCCTATAGATCATGTTTGCGTTAAAAGAACTCATTTATTTCCTTTAACAAATCATAATGTTTTCTAGATTTAAACTTAACCACATAAAAATAGTCAATTCTTTAAGTTATGACCCAAGAATACTACTTGATCAAGCCAAAATTTACACTTAATGAACTTGGCATATAACTGTTTCTCCCTCTTTATCTATGGAAACAATCTCAGATGTTCTGCATGTTCCTCTCCACACTTCGCATACACCAAAATATCATCAATAAACACAATCATAAAGTGATCTAAATAAGATTGAAATACCTTATTCTTGAAGGCCATAAAAGCTATTGGGGCGTTAGTCAACCTAAATGGGATTACCAAAAACTCAAAGTGCCCATATCCCATTCTAGATGCATTGTTTGGAACATCATTCTCGTTATTTTCAACTGATAATATCCTGATCTCAAGTCTAACTTGGTGAACACCTAAGCTTCCTATAACTGATCAAGCAAATGATCAATCCTCAGCAATGGTACTTGTTCTACTCTTACCCGATTCAACTGCCGATAATCAATACATAACCTCAAAGTTCCATCCTTCTTCTTTACAAACAATACTGAAGCTCCCTAAGGTAACACACTGGGTCCAATAAAACCCTTATCTAATAACTCGTGTAACTGGGTCTTTAGTTCCACATGTTGCATCCTATATAGAGGAATTGACATAGGAGCGATACCTCGAATAAGATCAATGTTAAACTCTGTCTCCCTTTCTGGAGGTAAACCCAGTAATTAAATAGGAAACACATCCAGGAAATCCTTAAAAACAGGAATATCCTTAATGGTTAGTTAATTCTAGTTATTAATTATGTGGGCTAGATAAGCCTAATATCTACCTCTGATCAATTGCAAAGCACTCATGAATGAAATTAGTTGAGCTGGCACTGCTTGGCTAACTCCTCGAAACACCACTTTCAGCTGATTAGGGGATTCAAGAACTACCTCCTTAGTATAATAGTTCATCATTGCCCTATGAGAAGTGAGCCAATCCATGCCTAAGATGAGTCTATCTCTCTTAACTATAATACAACCAATTCAATTTCTAACTCTACCTAATCAATCCGAACTATGCACATTTTACATACCTCTCTAATCACTGTCATGCTACGCACTGGAGTACTCACCTCTAATCTACATTTCAATATCTCTCTCTCACAATGTAGTCTAGATGCTAAATGCAGTATGATGAATGAATGTGTAGATTCTGGATCTACTAATGCAAATGTTTCAAAGTTAAAAACATTCAACACACCTACTACCACTTCTGGGGAGTTTTATGCCTCATGTTTGATAATGGTATAAATCCTGGCCTGAGACTCTGGCTAGTTACTCTGCAAATTAGTCCTAAAACTAGGCCCTACTAATTGAGTTGTGCCTCTAACTTTTCCTCTTAGTATGGATCTAATAGCTCTACTCTATTGTATAATTGTCTGTGTCACTGTTCCTCCTCTCACTCCGGACTGTGGTCCCAAAGTCTCGGGACAATCTCTAATATAATGTTCTATAGAGACATAACGAAAACAAGTGCCCGATAACCTCCAACACTTACTTCCATGCTTCTAACCACAATGTTCACAATTAGGCATCTTTTGTGACTGCCCTCTTGACGTTGGTCCTCTTCCTTTACCAATTTGAACAAATCCACCTCTTGGTCTAAACCCTAATTGCCTTGATCTAGTCTGGAATCGAGACGATCTGTTCTAGTGTTTACTGAAACTTCTCCCAGAATTAGCTTGAGATTCAACATTCCTCCTCCCTCTAAACTCCTGTTTATACTCTCCCTGACCATCTTTCAACAAATGTTCAATTCTGATCGAGGTTGCTTGGAGTTCTGTAAGACTACCTAAATTAGAAAAGGCTAGCCTTGTTCTGATTTCCATGTTTAACCCATCTTCAAACCTCCTACACTTTTCCTCCTCAGTTAGGATTAATGCAGTTGCATACGCCAATGTGTAACTATTTATCCCTAATCAAATTAATGGCAATCAATTGTACAATCTCTCATCCTACTCAATAACTCTACCGATTCAATTAATTATCAAGCTATCCTATGGTGATCAATTGACTAGTCGACATCTCTCTTCTAACTATTCAATTAACATGATGATTATTAGTCTACAGATCATCATCTCTTGTAATACAATCCTACATGAATTTCATCTTACTCACTCTCTCGATTTATTGCAAGATGACAATTATAATCAACAATCAACAGAGACAATTGCATTCAATTCAATAAAATAGGCATTCAACATAGTAGTGCCAAAAGCAATCCCTAAAATAAAATCAGCCTAACATGGTCTCCATAACATCATCAACATTCAAATAATCTAGTTTTAGAAAGATTAGAAGAGACTAAAATGAAAAGGATGGAAGAGATTAAAATGACAGAAAATTGAATGGAAAGACTCCTCTTCTTTGCCAAAATCTGAAATTTTGGTGTTGATTTGCTATTTTTCCTAATCTTGAAGATGATCCTTGCCTTCAATCCTTCCTCAACGCTCTAAACATATGTACTGCACTCAAGGATGGTGTTTCTATAGGTGGGTGTTGTCTCCCCTTAAGATGGAGGCTTAATTCTCTTTTTAAAGTCTAAAAACCATAAGTTTGATGAAGCCTCGCAGATTGCCTTGGATTGTAATTCCTATGCTCGTTAGAATTGGCATGATTCCCATAAGCGTCAAAATTTGTCACAGATACATCTCTCATTTTCTTCTATAATTCCAATGTGACCTGGGAATTTACATGATTCCTACGAGCGTGGGAATTTGTCACAGATGCACTCCTCATTTCTTCTCCTCATTGATCTTCAGTTCACCCTCTAAGTTGCTCCTTCCTTCTTCCTACATAAAATTAGTTAATTCTTGCCCTCAATTAACATCAAACACACAAGAACAATAATGAAAATCAAACTTAACGAACATACAAAATGAATCCTAAACTAGAACAATAATCAACTATTATGCTAGAAAACATACGCTAATTACCTATAAAAACTTATCTTAATGCACACCTATCACTGTCTCATACCTGAAAAGTCACGTTGTAATTTTTGATGAGTTTTGTGAACTTAGTGAATGAACAGTCATTGATGATCCCACTCAAAACAAGTACACAAATATCACACATCTAATAAATTTGACAACATTTTCCATCTTAAAAAGATATAATGAATGTCACATATTTCACATACATTCTTTCAGAACATGTATGACCCAATCAATCAATCAGACCTCAGTTCGACATTAAACTCTCGTTGAGTATTTAGAAATCAGTTAGAACTCAGATGCAAACAAAAGACTTCTAATACATTCCCAAATATCAAACTCCTCGGACTAGTGATGTTCAAAATCAACATAATGAAGTCATTATTAGTTCAATAAAGGGAATTAAACAAAAGTAAAATCAATCCTAGTGAAATCATCTAGGCTAACTCACAATACCTCCAATTTATACTATTGCCTGGATGGTCCAACAATGTCTGAATGGCATTTGACTTGAGCGTCTAAAATCATACAATTCACACATAACTCACAGTAGAAAGTCAATCAATCAAATACATATTCATTTGTTCACATATATACATATGTCATGTTTAATGCATGCTCAATTGACTTTTCGTGAGTATATAACCTTATTCAAATTTCTTAGCCATTCAACATCATACTTTGTATACTACCGTTTTGCAATAAGGTTTGTACCATTAAATTAGCTTTATTTATTCCGAATTCATCAATCATACTTTACACTTATCCTTGAAAATTTATATGATCAAAAAGATTCTTATAATACACACACAATTAATAGTTTACATATGAAATTTGGGCAATTTAAATCTATAAATTCACCAAAATTTTTCCAGCAATATGTACTCATACATTCACCAAATTCTCATTCATAAATACCCTATGTTCTTTAATACTCATTCATCTATAGCTTATACACATTATTCATGCCCTATAGATCATGTTTGCATTTAAAAAACTCATTTATTTCCTTTAACAAATCAGAATTTTTTCTAGATTTTAACTCAATCACATAAAAACAGTCCCTTCTTTAAGTTATGACTCAAGAATACTACTTGATCAAGCCAAAATTCACAGTTACTGAACTTGGCATACAACAGTTTCTCCCTCATTATCTATACAACGAATCTCAGATGTTCTGCATGTTCCTCTCTACATTTCGAATACACCAAAATATCATCAATAAACACAATCACAAAATGATCTAAATAAGGTTGAAATACCTTATTCATCAAGGTCATAAAAGTTGCTGGGGTATTAGTCAACCCAAATGACATCACCAAAAACTTGAGGTGCCTATATCTTATTCTAAATGCACTTTTCAGTACATCAGTCTCAATTATTTTTAACTGATAATATCCCAATCTCAAGTCTAACTTTGTGAACACCTGAGCTCCCTATAACTGATCAAGCAAATTATGAATCCTCAGAAATGGGTACTTATTCTTAACTGCTACCTAATTTAACTGTCGATAATCAATACATAACCTTAGAGTTCCATCTTCTTCTTTACAAACATTAGTGGAGCTCCCCAAAGTGGCACAATGGTTCTAATAAAACCCTTATTTAATAACTCCTGTAATTGGGTCTTCAATTCTTTCAATTCCACAAGTGCCATCCTATATGAAGGAATTGATATAGGAGCGGTACCATGAACATGATTAATGATAAACTCCATCTCCCTTTCTGGAGGTAAACTCGATAATTAAGTGCGAAACGCATCCAAGAAATCTGTAGCAGGAATATCCTGAATGGTTAGTTCATTCCAGGTATCAGCTACGTGGGCCAGATAAGCCTCATATTCACCTCAGATCAATTTCAAAGCACTCATAAATGAAATTAGTTAGGTTGGCACTACTTGGCAAACTCCTCGAAATAGCACTCTCAACTGATTAGGAGATTCAAGAACTACCTTCTTAGTATAACAGTTCATCACCGTCCTATAAATAGTGAGCCAATCTATAACTAAGATAAGGTCTATCTCTTTAAATTGCAATATAATCAAATCAGCTTGCAACTCTACCTAATCAATCTGAACTATACATCTTTTACATACCTCACTAATCACTATCGTACTACCTACTGAAGTACTCACCTCTAATCAACATTTCAATATCTCTCTCTCATAATACAGTCTAGATGCCTGACGTGATATGATGAATGAATGTCTAACTCCTGGATCTACTAATGAAAATGCTTCAAAATTAAAAACATTCAACATACCTGCTACCATATCTGGGAAGTTTTCTGTCTCCTATATCATAATGGCATAAACCTTGGCCTGAGACTGCGGATGGTTACTTTACACGTCAGTCCTGACACTAGGCCCTTTTGATTGAGTTTTTCCTCTACCTCTACCTCTCTGTACAGATCCGATAGCTCTGCTCTGCTGTACAATTTCTTCTGTCACTGTTCCTCCTCTCATTCAAGATTGTGGTCCCAAAGTCTTGGGACAATCTCTGATCTGATGCTTTATAGAGCCACGATAGAAACAAGCTCCCCATAACCTTCAACACTCACCACCATGCTTCTTACCACAATGTTCACAATCAAGCATCTGTTGTGACTGCCCTCTTGACACTGGTCCTTTACCGCTACCAGTCTGAACAAATCTACCTCTTGGTTTGGACCATGATTATCTTAATCTAGTCTAGAATCGAGACGATCTTTTCTAGCATTCATTAAAGCTTATACCAGAATTATCCTAAGATTCAACCTGCTTCCTCCCTCTATACTCCTATCTGTACTCTCCCTGACCATCTTTCAATAACTATTCAATTCTGATTGAGGCTACTCAAAGTTCTATAAAACTATCCAAATTAAAAATAGTTAGCCTCGTTTTGATTTCCATATTTAACCCATCTTCAAACCTCCTACATTTGTCTTCCTCAGCTGGGATTAATGCAGTTGTATATCCCATTAATTCATTGAATCTTGTATCATACTCTGCCACTGTGAGCTTGCCTTGCTTCAGAGCCAGAAATTCTTTCATCTTTCTTTCCAGATAAATCTTAGGCATATAATTCCCTCGAAACACCCTTAAAAAATCTTCATAAGTCAAACTATAAGGTCTGGTGGTACTGCCTGGAACAGTCTTCCACTACTGGTATGTTGTACCTTGTAAAGGTGAGACCGCATAATCAAATCTCTCATCTACTTCGTAGTCCATCTGATTGAACAATCTTTCAGTGTTCTCTAACCACCCTTTTGCCTCAGCAGGGTCTGTACTTCTATATAAGTCCACAACCCTTGCATTCTCAGCTTATAATATATCCTTTCTCACCTCTCCAAAATTCTCGAAGGCATTTGAGTAAACTCATGTAAAAGAGACTCCATATTGGCTCCTATAGAGCCTATGTCAGCTGACTCTCCAACTTTATCTCCTAGCAGACAAACATATATGCATAAGGTAACAACACCTTTTTTATGCAGTATTAACAGAAGGGTAAGACAAAAACCCTGCTTTAGAAGAATATAGTTCATGAGAATGATAAGGTAAGAAGAACTTGTCCTTGTGTGAAGTATTTTACATAATAAATGCTGGCTTAGAAATTATTGTCTATCTTTCCTAGAGATAAGAGTTTTTGAGTACACCAAGCAGCAAAAAGCAGGGGAACTATCTTTAATGAAAAAATGGATTATCTTTTGCTAAACTTTTCCAAGAAGCAAATAAAACAAGTATTGCTAGTTTTGGACTGGAAAATGTCATATTCTGAATGGTTTTCATTCACTACTCCATAAAACTTTAGGTTAGTATACATTTATGTTGCAAGGGTGTTAGTGAATATTTTGCATGCTAGATTACTTATTTTAACTTGAACTTTTGATCAGGACGAAAATCATAATACATTGCTGTTAATTTATGTTTTCATCCTAGTTAGTTGCTGTTAATTTATGTTTTCGTCCTAGTTAAGGCTTATTGCAAGTTCAACGGTGCTCTATTTTCAATCAAAAACTAATGGAAAAAATCAAGCATCATATCACCTTAGTCAATCAATCAAGATATTACTAAATCTGAACAAGTCATTTACCAATCAATTACTGAAAAGTATATCAAGTTACTAAAAAAAACAACTGCAGTTTCATATCATATACTAGTTATAACGATTGAATAATTAACTCGCTCAACCTATAGCTGTCATTTTATGAGAAGATACAAAATTATGCAAGATAAAATAAGCCCATAAAATACAACAGATTGAATAGCTACATGAATAGAAAAACTCACACATGAATGGCCATGGAACACGAACTAGAAAAAGCAAACGCAAAATGGCTTTGCTCAATTTCCAGAAGAAATGCAGAGAAATGACACTTAAACAATAGAATAGAACTGAACTCACTTGGGATTAAGCTTTCAAGACCTCGAGCCCTGAGCTGCAAAAAAGGAAGAACTGAAATACCTATAAGAGAACAACTCTCTTCTTGCTAAAAACGATGTCTTTGGGTTCCTCTTTGCCTACATAAGCATTTACGCTTGCTCTCTTCCTCCTCTTGCCCTCTGCAACAACACAAGTGTTTGAACCAAAAAACACAGATAACCCTGAAGATGGAGACAGAGTAGTAACGGAACAAAAGTAAGACTGTAAAAAGGAAGAGCTTCCTATCGCAAAACCCATATCTTTGTTTTTGTTTCTTCCCAATCTCTATTAAGGCTATATCTTGATAATAGAATATGAGGATTGGAAATTAAAAATTGTTCTAACAAAATGAAGAAAGAATCAAGTTTTGGAACTAAAATTCAAAGTTTTGGTCGGATACTGAAGAAAAAAGAAAAAAAGCAATAACTTTCGGAAAGATTAGACAAAGAAGAATCTTTTTGTAATGCCCATCTTCTTACATATTGCAAGACAACACACAGGTGTTTTACTTTTACAAAAAGATTCAAAGTTTTGTAAGCTTTTACGTTTAAGATTAAGGGTAGAGATTGCCAGAAACATAAAGTTGAAGGCAGAACAAGAAAAGAACGCGAACAAAAAAAAGAACTCAAAAGAAAAGAACAAGAACAAGAAGTTAGATCGAACTGTGCAGGGTTTTACCAGAGAAGTAGAGAGACACTTTAGAGGCAAAGAAGAGGAAAAATTGGACAGAAACAAAAATTTCATACATTTGACTGAGACGATGAACCACACTGGAAGGAGAGCTGCGGGAGAGAGTTGTGAGAGATGTGCTGCGTTTTAGGTTTTACAGACAGGGCATAGATGACATTTGTGTCTCTTTCCCCTCATTTTTGTGACACAGTCATGGAAATCACAAGAATTTACTGTCTCTATCTCCAGAGTCGGGACAAATTTGGGTGGAGACAGAAACCAAATAGGTTGGGGAATAGAACTTTTCTGTCCTTGTCATCTCTCCCTACCCATGGGGGCAACAACCAAACACTGCGTTAAGGACTTGGGGCTGCCTAGCCCTTGTTCTAAGGCCTGAATCCACAAAGATGGAACCAATGTCAGAAGTATGTTTGTTTGTAGGGTATCCTACAGGTACTCAAGGGTACTATTTTTACAATTGTTAGACCCCGATTTCGGAGTCTAACTCCTGCTTGCTTGCATACTCTGATACCAACTCGGTCAGATCCTATTTTCGGAGTCAACTCGCATGCAAAATACCTTAATACGTAAGTTATCTCCCAAAGAGAACACCTTGACCACTATCGGATTATCTTCTCAAACTCACCTTTTCTAGTCTCAGTTCATCTCTTAGAATAGTCGACTAGTCCATTCCTACCTTTTAACCTGAATTCTTCAATGATCAGCTGGGTGAGTCGTCACTTTACACATATAATTGCTTCGGGGCTATTAGCATAAGATCTTCGATAAGAATCCAAACTAGGGTTTCTTTGGATAGATTTAAAGAGGACTTCAAAAACTACCATTTTCATGAAGACCTCGAAGACCAACTTTATCTTCTGAAGGGTCGAAAATGAGACAGAAGATACGCTATGAACAGTGACCCAGACGATAGTCTGTGAACAGTAACACAGACGATATCTTGTGTAACACAGACGATACTCTGTGAATAGTAACACAGACGATACTTTGTGAACAGTAACACAGAGGATACGAGTCTCTGCGTTTGGATTCATCTGTGAACAGTAACACAGACGATACGTGTCCTCTGTGTTCTGATTCGTCTGTGAATAGTAACACAGAAGATACGTGTCCTCTGTGTTCTGATTCATCACAGACGATGGTTTTATACTGTACCCAACCTTTCCTTTATATTGTATCGTCTTGGTGATGACGTGTCCTCTGTGTTCTGATGTCATCACAGACAATGCTTATACTCTTAAATCCTCCTTGCCTTTATGTTATGACGTCATCACAGAGGATACTTATACTCTTAAATCCTCCTTGCCTCTGTGTTATGACGTCACCACAGAGGATACTTATACTCTTAAATCCTCCTTGCCTCTGTGTTATGACGTCATCACAGAGGATACTTATACTCTTA
>JANZXR010367191.1:0-19624 GCA_027575705.1 Erythroxylum echinodendron
TAATAATAATAATAATAATAATAATAATAATAATAATAATAATAATAATAATAATAATAATAATAATAATAACGACATTTTGGTCTTTTGTTACTTATTCCTTTTTTATTCTTAGGTTATATTTTCAAACCAAACATTGGAATAGAAATTCTTTCTCTATTTTATTTCCTTAATCAAACAAAGTAATACTTATTATGATATATTCCTTATCTTTTCTATTCTTAGGAATAACTATTTTATTACTTATCTATTCCATTCTTTGAACCAAACAGACCGTTAGTGGATTAGGAAACAAGTAAACTTTTGCAGTATAAATCTAGTAGAGGCATGAAATATTGCAAGATAATCAAACTAGCTAGGCGCCAATGTAACTCTAATCGATCAAATTAATGACATACAACTGGAAACAACTGAAGCTTACAAGACAGAGGTTCCTTATTGCAAAAAGCTTAGGGCTCCTTCAATGACTGAATTGGGATCTACCATAAGTTAACACGTTCTCGTTGCTACTCCCTCTACTAATCACCCTATTTTGTGAGTATTATTGGATTCACAATTAATCGCCAGTAAAGGAATATGAATGAGAGTGAATTGAAGAGAGGCTTGTGTTCCATAAGTCTTGGCTATCAACGCTCTAAGCCTTAGCCAAACGTCACTGTTCCAAGTAAATACCTTGTAGTACTGGTTTTAAAAGTTTATACATTTGTGGTCCCATCTAGAAAGGTGCCCATGTACAAATTCTCTAATTTTCCTATAAATGAAATTTATTTTTTAAAGAAAATATTTAAGAACTTTTAAACTTTATTTTAGAATTTTTAGTCATAAAATATATAATTAAAATATAAGGGACACTTTTATTTGTTGTACAATGTTATAATGGAATTCATGTTCTCAATGATAATGTTTTCTTTAGTTAAAAAACTTTCTCTTTTTTGCTTAGAATGTTAGATGTTTCTATAAAAGTAACCGCATTTAGAATTCATTAATTTGTACTTGTTTATAACATGTAAGGAAAAAATTAGCACTAAAAGAAGATATCGAATCAGTTAGTAAATTTTAAAATACCAGTCATGAATTGGGAACTTCTCAAAAATTGGCTACCCCTTAAATAGATATTTCTTTTGACTTATTTGATACTTTTCAATATATATTTCTCAAACTATAGTTTTTGAATTGATATTAAATTGATCTTTTATCATGATTTTGCTTTTATGTGAATATAGGTAGTGAATTATTGGCTAATTATAAGATTTTATCTTAAACACAAAAGGACAATTGTTAAACTTATCATATTTTATCTTCAAAGTTTTCATTATTTTGCTTGAAATGCATGCATGTTTTGTTTGTTTTTCCTCTATTTATATTTTCATCCAAACCATTTTTGAGTGATGTTTTGATTTAAATGCTTATATGTGTTTTTTTTTGGATTTTAGAAATAAAGTAAAAGAAAACAAAACCTATTGAAATTTTGAAAACTAAGGAGAAATGTATATGAATCACAAAACATAATTTGTTTAAGGGTGCCCTTTACACTATGTCTACTGAATTCACGGATGTTCCGAACACAATATAAAGAAAGAAACACAAAATCAGTTGTAAAAATTTGTTGAAAGGTCAAGGAAATTATGTTCTTTAGGTCACAAGTTAAGGAAATTATGTACTTTAGGTCACAAGTTAACTAATAAACACCTAGAATTTAAAAAACAGGTTGTTGGATAATCACAATTTAATCCTACAAACCCATGCAATAGATGAAACAAATCCACGCAGAATTTGAAGGAGTTCTTGTTGTTGTATAATCTAATCTGAGGCCGTCTACTTCTCTAATGGCACTGTCTCCCTCTCGATGGTAATAGCAAGAATGCTGGTGACTGGCGATGTAAGAAACATTTATGTTTCTTTCACATACCCATGACCCAGAGCCAACTTTGGGCCAAATCAATGGATGAATTTTAGACTAGTATACAAGAAGTAAAGTGAACCTATAGGCCATCAAATATCGGCTAGTCTATTGTGACATGTGTTGTAAAACGCCTAAAAATAAAATGGTAAATTTTATTTAAAATATTTTTCTAAATTTTCATATATTAAAAACATGAAGTAATTCAATAATGCTTAAAAATAAGCTTCTAACTGAATTTAAATTATTAATTTCATAAGTGTAATAATAATTATAAATAAGTTTCTACTTGAATTTAATGTATATAATTCAATTTGATTAATTCAAAATATATGCATAATTATAAATAAGCTTATAATTAAAATTATTAATTTAATAATAATTAGAAATAAGTTTCTAACTTCATCAAATTCATACTTTTGATTTGTTTCATAATAATTAAAATGAAATAATTATATTTTAATATGATTAGTTTAATTGGAATTAATATTTTGAAACTTATAGCAACCAAATTTCTTTATGAGCATGACTTTCTTATAGTGTTAGTCAAATCATTTATTTTATTATTTTTTATTTTAGTGGGCAGCTTCTAGTTTCTGAAATTTGTTTTAGGAAAATGTCAATTATGAAGAGGTGACCCAATTTTTTGCAAATTGTAGCACAAATGAGATGAGTCATCATTATGTTAGTTCACCTGTTTAAGCCTCATAAGTTAATTAAGAATATAAAGAGGATGATGAGGAATTTGTTATAGTAATATATCTGATAATCACCTCGGGGATAAAGTAAAATGGTTTAAGGTATATGCTTTTAAGGAAAAGTGTGGTTTGGGGATAAATTGGATAAGGAACATAAATGATGCTTTTAGTAAAAGGAGTTTGGAAGCTTTTCACAGACCTAAGAATCAATTTAGGCTTTGTTTGATTGGCATGGATTCTTGCTTAGGAAAGTAATCTTTTTCCTAAATTTATATTATTATGTTTGATTCATTTTTTTGAGTAGTTAGGAAAGTAAAAACGTTCCTAATCTAAGGAAAGTAGTAATAAGTTTTATTTTTTTATATTATAGCAGCTGTACATAGGTAGGGATTTATACAAGAGTGTGATGCTATTCTAAGTAATGAAAGCTAATTCTATGCTATTACAATCAATCACTATAATCCCTCCGAGGGATATCGTCTCCTACAATCACTCCAAATCATATCTATTAGTTGACTATTTTATTTCCTTCAACACTCCCCCTCAAGTTGGAGTGTGGATATCAATAACACCCAACTTGCTAAGATGTGAATGGAAGCTAGGTGCTCTCAATGGCGTCGTAAACATGTCTGATATTTGACGTCCCGTTTGCACATGAGAGGTCTTAACTTCTCCCCTCTGAATCCTTTCACGAACAATATGACAATCCAGTTCTATGTGTTTGATTCGTTCATGATGCATAGGGTTTGCTGCAATATGTAGAGCAGCTTGATTGTCGCAAAACAATCTTGCTGGCTCAGGGTGGTTTACACGCAAATCTTTCAATAAATTCCTTAGCCAAGTAAGCTCATAAGTGGTTGCAGCCATGGAGCGATACTCGGCTTCTCCTGAAGATCTTGCTACTGTGACTTGCTTTTTACTTTTCCACGACACAAGTGATTTACTAAGGAAAATACAAAAACCTGTCACTGATCGGCGTGTGATAGGACATCTAGCCCAATCCGCATCACAGTAGCTAATCAAATTAAGTTGATTCTCCGAAGGAAATAGTAACCCTTGTCCTGGTGCTTTTTTCAGATATTGGAGAAGGTGATGTGCTGCCTTAAGGTGGTGAAGTTTGGGTTCTTGCATGAACTGACTGAGATTATTTACTACATATGTAATGTCTGGCCTTGTAATGGTAAGATAGATCAATTCCCCAACCAAACATCGATATCGAGTAGGGTCCTTGAGAGCATCACTACCTGTTGTCGTCAACACTAAATCAGGTTCCATAGGTACCTTGGCAGGTCTTACTCCAAGCAAACCAGCTTCCTCTAATATATCCAGGGTATATTTACGTTGGCAAATGGAGATCCCAGCTTTGGATCGTGCAACTTCGACACCAAGAAAATATTTTAATGGTCCGAGGTCTTTAATTGGGAAACAACCACTAAGAAACTTCTTAAGTTGACTATTGGCTTTCTCATCATTTCCTGCAATGATCATGTCATTAATGTAGAGTAACACCACAGTAATAGAGTGTCCACAAACCTGAGTGAATAACGAGTAATCCGCACAGGATTGTTGGAAGCCAATTTCTTGAATGGCAGATGAAAAACGTTGGAACTAGCTGCGAGATGCTTGTTTGAGTCCGTATAATGACTTGTGAAGTCGACAAACCTTAATCTCCCCCTGTCGACGATAACCAGGAGGCGGTAACATATAGACTTCCTCATGCAGTGCACCGTGAAGAAAAGCATTTTAGACATCCATTTAGTGAAGAGACCAACTACGAACAGCAGCAACAGTCAAGAGACAGCGGACAGTAATGAGTTTAGCAACTAGAGCAAACGTCTCTTTATAATCAATGCCTTCGACTGCGTAAACCCTTTGGCGACAAGGTGAGCCTTGTAGCGTTCGATGGTACCGTCAGAATGGTACTTGATCTTGAAGACTCATTTATAGCCAATGGGTCGTTGGTGAGGAAGGAGGGGAACCATAGTCCAGGTGTGATTGGCTTCAAGGGCTTCAATCTCAGAGTTCACAGCTGCAAGCCAGTGAGGGTCATGGCGGGCCTGCTCATAAGAGGTTGGTTCAACCAAGTGAGAGATGTTGTGAACAAAAGAGCGGTGAGCAGGAGAGAGATGAGAATAAGAAACATACAGTTGAAGGGGATAGCGTGTGCCGGACATGGTGGAAGAGATGGCGCTAGGCTAAAGCAAAGAAACATGATTTGTCTGATGGTCACGAAGATGGGCAGGTGGACGTTTAATATGGTCAGATCGATGAAGGGGAAAAGAAGGTAGTGGAGGAGAAGTAGCAGAGGCTGGCGACGAAGAGGTATCTGGGGGTGAAGGAGTGATGTCAACAGTGGGAAGGAGATCGGAAGTTGGAGGAGGTTGAGCTGAAAGGAGTGCAGGAGTGGGGTCATCATGAGGAACAGGTAAGACAGGGAAGTCGATTTCTTTTTCTGGTGGTGAGGTAGCAAAGGGAAAAATATGTTCGTGAAATATGACATCACGAGGGGTAAAAATGCGTTTGCTATCAAGATCATAGACAAGGTAGGCCTTTTGACCAAGGGGATAACCCAGGAAAAGGCAGCGACGAGCATGAGCATCAAATTTGTGGGAAGGGGTAAGGTTGGTAGCATAGCATAAACACCTAAAAACCCAGAGAGGAGAGTAAGCAGGTAGTGTCCTATGCAAGAGTTCATAGGGAGATTTATGGGATAGTAAGGGTGTTGGAAGGCTATTGATAAGGTAACAGGCAATTTGTATACTCTCCCCCCAAAACTTTAAGGATAAGTTAGCTTGAAATCGTAAGGCACGGGCAACGTTCAAAAGGTGGCGGTGTTTGCGTTCAACTACCCCGTTTTGTTGAGGGGTGTGGGCACAGGTGTGTTGAAAGAGGGTGCCATGAGTGTCTAAAAACGAACTCATAGATACAAACTCTCCCCCGTTGTCGGCACGGAGGGTTTTAATGACACGATTAAACTGGGTTTTGACCTAAGAAAAGAACGAGTGCAACAAGCATTGTGTGTCTGATTTAAAACGCATGAGATGAACCCATGTGAAACGAGTAAAGTCATCTACAATAGTGAGGAAGTAACGTGCCCCAGAGTGTGTATGGATTTGATGTGGCCCCCAAATATCATAATGGATCTAATCAAAAGGTGCAACTGATTTTATTGAACTGGAAACAAAAGATGAACGAGTTTTTTTTGCTAAAGGACAAACATCACAAACATGTGTAAAATCAAAAATGATTTCTGGGATAGTCTAGGATAAAAACCGAAGACGAGCTGAGGATGGGTGCCCAAGACATCGGTGCCAAAGTGCCGAGGTACGGTTGATATGGTGAGCAAGGTGAGGATTTTGTGTTGGAGTAAGGTAGTAAAGTCCATTAAACTGCTTGCCCAGGCCAATCATCCTCTTCGTATCCATGTCCTGCACAACACAAAAACCCAGGTAAAATATCACAATACACTTAAATGCCCTGGTCAACATACTCACAGATAACAAATTCACACGAAATTGTGGCACATGTAAAACTCCATCAAAGGTTATTTCGAGGGACAGTCTAATGGACCCAATGGTTTCAATCGCAGTCTGTCCGCCATTTGGTAAACCAACAAAATCATGTTGGGTTTTAGCGTGATTATGGCTAAGTGATAAGTGAGAAATATGATCTGTGGCCCTGCTATCCATGATCCAATACAATGTGGAATGCAGATCATGTTGTGCAAAATTACAGTTAGATGTATAGATACCTGTTGCATACGCAAGTGGTAGATCGATACCATTCGTATTGCGAAGAAGAGCCATGAGTTGATTATACTCTTCGGTTGTGAACGTTGGTTGATTGTTGGAGGTCGTTGCTTTGGTTGTGTCAATCTTGGCAGCTGGTGACAGTAATGCTTCAACATTGTTGAAGGTTCGAGGTGCCCGTCTATTTCTGGGC
Organism: Erythroxylum echinodendron; assembly: GCA_027575705.1. Taxonomy (NCBI): domain Eukaryota; kingdom Viridiplantae; phylum Streptophyta; class Magnoliopsida; order Malpighiales; family Erythroxylaceae; genus Erythroxylum; species Erythroxylum echinodendron. The sequence continues at coordinate 6,541 of JANZXR010367191.1, forward strand.
TACACATTCTTCCCGTGCCATTTGTGTCCTTCAGGGAATCCAATAAGGAAAAAACAACGTTCGACTAGATGTCCTCCATCACAGTAGCTGCATTTGAATGTCTTTCGTGAATTAGATTTATTGGCACGATAGCCTCCTTCAAATAACTGGTTTACATTGCATGGGCAGTAGGTTCACGTTGATTTACCACATCCAATTGGTGTTCATGTTGAAGGACCAATCCATGGACTTGTCGTGTATCTGGGAGTGGGCTCATCATCAAGATAGAGCCTCGTATGATTGAGTAACTCTCATTCAGTCCCATTAAGAACTGCATGACTTTTTCTTTCTCTTCCCCGTCTGCATGTGCCTTGGATGCCTTGCATTCACAAGTAATGGGCCCATGATATGAGGCTAATTCATCCCAAAAAGCTTTCAATTTTGTGTAATAATTTGAAACAGATACCTATCCTTGTCAGTGTTCAGCAATTTCTTATTGAATCTGATAGATCCTGGAATCATTTCCTTGTGAGAAACGGTCCTCAAGATCTCTCCATGTTGCTGATGCAGTTTTGCAGTAGAGTATACTGTGAGCAAAATTGCCCTGTACGGATTGCCAAGTCCAGGACAAGACCATGTCATTGCATCTTTGCCAAATTGGATACTTAGCATTAGTGGTTGCAGGGTTCTTGATTGATCCATCAATAAACCCTAGTTTGTTTTTGGCGTTGAGAGCGATTCGCATAGAGCGGCTCCACTGTCCATAGGTGTGTCCATCAAGGAGTTGTGAGACTAAAACAATACTTGGTGAGTCTGAATGATGCAGAATTAGAGGATCAGATACATGGGGTATCATCTCAGTTGATTTTTCGTCTCCTATGGTGGCTGTGTTTAATGGAGATGAACTGGTTGTGTTTGTGGCGGAAGCAGAATGAGCCTTCTAGAGTCACCAAGATCGGTGCTCTGATACCATAATAAGTTTTATTTTTGTATATTATAGCAGCTGTACATAGGTAGGGATTTATACAAGAGTGTGATGCTATTCTAAATAGTAATGAAAGCTAATTCTATGCTATTACAATCAATCACTATAACCCCTCCGAGGGATATCATCTCCTACAATCACTGCAAATCATATATGTTAGTTGACTATTTTATTTCCTTCAACAGTTATGTTTTTCCAGTTGATTTGTTCGTGCTCCCCATTCACGGCCATGATATCGTTTTGGGTGTCCAATGGTTACAATTGCTGGGACGTGTGGCACATGATTATGCGAATTTAACCATGGAATTCCAATGGGGAAACCCGTCCATTGTTCTGCGGGGTGAAACTCAACCCTTGCGCGCCATTTCCTTAAACATTTTTTACTCTTTGCAGTCGGCTTCTGAGATCGTGGAATGTTATGAGATTTATTGTCTTCTGGATGCAATTTTTTATGCGGCCGAGGATGTACATTTTCTAGACAATTTTCCACCGGCTGTTCTTTCGGTTTTGCAATGGTTTGCCACCATTTTTGGCACCCTCGTGGAGCAAGATATCATCTGTCCCAGTCGCAGTCCGTACCCTTCGCCGGTACTTCTTGTTAAAAAAAAGGCAGCACTTATCGTTTCTGTGTGGATTATCGGGCGTTGAATGCCATCACAATTCCCGATCATTTTCCTATTCCGACAACGGATGAGCTTTTTGATGAGTTGGGGGCCGCGAGATTGTTCTCTAAGCTGGATTTACGCGCAGGCTACTACCAGATACGAATGCACCACAAAGACATTGCAAAGACGGCTTTCCGGACTCACGAAGGGCAATATGAATTTTTGTTAATGCCGTTTGGCCTCACTAATACTCCCTCCACTTTTCAGGCATGTATGAACAGGTTATTCTCCCCTTATCTCTGGAAGTTTGTGATTGTCTTTTTCAATGATATCCTGATATCTTGCAAATTCAACATATTTTTTGTCCTTAATACTTTGCTTATTTGAAGTTTATTGTGCTTAATTATGAGATTCTACTTAGTTTTTCTTACTTTGATTAGGGGCAGTTGGATTTGATGAAAAGGAAGCATATGGAGCATATTTGAAGAGTATTTGGAACATAGGAACTGACGCTTAAGATTTCTGGATGATTTTGATTCCGCTAGGAGTTACCCTTAGGCAAGACTAACAACAGAGCAGTGGATGACAGGATGGAATTACGTGGAAGGCTTGACCCACGTTTTTACCCGACGTTTTAACCTAATTCAACAGCTTAGGAGGAGAAAAACATTATTTTGATTGGCCGCTCATGTGGGCCTTAGTTTTTATTAGTATATAAGTGAAAATTAGGTTTTAGGAAGACACACTATTCTATACTTTTTTTGGCCTCTAATAGCAGTTTTGTTTTTTTTTCAGAACCTCATGTGTTTGTCGATAGCCATTTGTGGCTAACTCCTTTAATTCAGTCAGAGGATAATTCAAGGTTGAAGCTTATATAGTTGTGAGATCTTAACATGCTTTAATTTACTCTTTGATTTACATTGCATTTATATCTTTTCAGTGATTTATTGGGATAATCTATCCATAGTGAATTACTGTTATTTGTTCAAACTGGGCCCGTTATTCATCTAATAGGAATTTACATAGCCAATCGACTAGGTTAAATCTGTAATTGTTTATCCGAATTGATGCAAGTGACAATTGGTATAACTTGATTGCGTAAAAGCCTTTGGGTTGTATTAAGTGAAGACATAATCTAGTTTAAACGAATTCTCGTAGTCTTTGTTGATTAGGGCAAGGTCTTACTAGTTTTTAATGCTATTAACAGGTTAAATCCTTCATCATACTTAGGATTACTTGTTAATTAGGGGTTATTATTAGATCGTATCTTGATAACCTACTAATACGGTAAGATTGGTTGGGAGGATGTTCCTTTCGGCTATAACATGTCTGCAATGTTAAATTGAATAGTTATCCTATAGTTGATGATCAATCCATATGAACTTCATACCGCGATTACCTTTGACTGGGGTTCGAATTTAATTATTATTGCTGTCTTTATTTCATTTTTAATCGTTAATATTAAAAATCCCTAATTCTCACTTTATTTTTCAGTTCACAGTTTCAGTTCTTGTGAGCCTTGGGCAAGGCTAGTCTCTAGGGTTCGACCCTTCTCACCCTATTTACAGTATTCTCATTTTTTTGTTAGGAAGAGCAGGTCATTTATTTTTGGTGGTTTCGACACCATCAAATTTTGGCGCCGTTGTCGAGGACTAGTTTACTTACTGTTTATTGTTTCTTTGGATGACCAGATTTGAAAATTTGCAGTTAGAATTTGATTCTGAAATAGAAAAAATAGCCCTGCGTTGAGGAAGGAAACCAAGTTACGAAAGAGGGAAGAAGGTACTTCTACTCTTAATCCAGAAGGTATAGCAGCTGAATTGGTTGAACCTTTAACTAAACTTGACCCCGAATTAGAGGAATCCTCATCTGAATCTGATAAAGAGGAAGCAATGGCTGATAACTGTACTGTTAGAGAGATGCAAGAAGCCTCCTTGGAGCAGCAGCCCCTATGCATCACCTACTCGAACTTGGAGGTGCCGTTTGAACTGAAATCTGGGTTGATCCACCAGCTCCCCACTTTCCATGGAATGAAGAGTGAAAACCCACACAATCACATGAAGGAATTCCATGGTGTATGCTCAAGTATGAAGCCGCAAGGTGTAGCGGAAGAGCATGTTAAATTGAGGGCGTTCCCATTCACACTAAAGGACGCTGCCAAAGAATGATTGCTCAACCTACCACTGGGTTCAATAACAACATGGCATGTAATGGCTCGAGCATTCTTGGATAAGTATTTTCTGGCTTCAAGAGCAGCGGTGATACGTGGGGAGATTTATGGGATTAAACAAAAGGTTGGAGAAAGCTTATATGATTATTGGGAGAGATTCAAAAGGTTATATGCAACTTGCCCACAACATGGGATGTCCGAAGAATCTCGACTCCAATACTTCTATGAAGGAATGGCGGACATGGAAAGGAAGATGGTTGATGCGGCTAGCGGAGGAGCTCTTGTTAATAAAACCCCCCGCCCAAGCTAGAGATATCATATTAACCATGGCAGTAAATTCACAACAATTTGTACAAATCGAAGAACCTTCCAGGAAGCTCTATCAGGTAAGTGATTTTTCCATTGAGACAAAACTTAATGAACAAACTTCTTTGGTCAAAACTTTGGCTACAGGGCATAATAAAAGTGTGAGGTGTGTATTTCTTATGACCATCCAACCGAGATGTGCCCAACATGGCAAGATGATCAAGAGCAAGTTAGCGCTATGGGAGGTTACCCTGGGTAGCCTCGAAGACCAATGGATCCATTTTCCAACACTTACAATGAAGGCTGAAAAAATCACCCTAATTTTAGCTATGGAAACAAGAATCATAATTTTCAACAAGCTAGACCTCCTCCCCAATAAGCCCCTTCTTCAAGAGAATCTCTACCAGATATTGTTAAATCACTTGCCGCGTTTCAGAAACAATCAGCAATAGGCATGCAAGAATTTCAGCAGGAAGAGGAAAGGCATGCAAAATATGGAGAAGCAAATCAGCCAACTTGCCTCTTCTTTGAGCAAATTAAAGACACAAGGAAAGCTTCCATCTCAGACTGTTGTCAACCCTAAGGAGAACGCAAGTGCTATCACTTTACGAGGTGGTAAGGAGCTGAACAGGACAGTCCTAAAAAAGGGTAGCAGTGGATCAAAGAAAGACGCTGAAAAAGAGGTGGAAATTCAGTAAAAAGAGGCACCCAAGCAAGTTGGAGTGCAGCAGCCCCAGCCATTCGTAGTTTAGCCCCCTTTTCTCGAGAGATTAGCTAAGACAAAAAAAGAGAAAGAGGAGAAAGACATCTTAGAGACTTTTCGCAAGGTGGAGATAAATATCCCGTTACTTGATGCTATAAAGCAAATACTTCGTTACGCAAAGTTTCTTTAAGAACTTTGTACCAACAAGAGAAAGCTAGATAGTGTAGAGAAAGTGGACATGACTGAAAATTGTTTAGCTATGATACAAAGAAAGTTTCCACAAAAATGCAAAGACCAAGGTATGTTTGCTATCTCTTATAACATTGACAATGTAGGGATTAAGAGAGCTATGTGTGATTTTGGTGCATCTATAAATGTCATGCCATTATCTATGTATACATCCTTTAAGGGTAGCCCCTTGAAGGAGACGCGCATCATAATTCAATTGGCGGACAGGTCTATAGTTTACCCTGTGGGGCTGTTTGAAGATGTTTTTGTTCAAGTAGGTGAGTTAATCTTTCCTGCTGATTTTTATGTACTTAATATGGAGGATGATAAATCCTCTACTTCTGCTGATTTGTTACTTGGGAGACCTTTCCTTCGCACCGCAAGGACAAAAATTGATGCTTATGAAGCAACATTAATCATAGAGTTTGATGGTGAGGTAGTTCAGTTTAATGTTTATGAGGCCATGAAATATCCTTGTGATGTTTCTAGTGTTTGTGGTATTGATGTTATTGACTCCTTAGCTCAAGAGGTGTTCGAATTAGATGCTACTGATGATCTTAATTTGGTGCTTTGCAGGAATTTAAACTCGGACAGCATTAAGGAGCATAAGGAGATGTTTCCAATTGATGAGAGTTTGCAGGAAAATTCACAAAAAATGGATGCAGATCATCTGCTGCATGCTCGCCCTAGTCGAGGTAAATTGCCTTGTACGAGTGAGAAGCTTTTACCTTCTGTTTTGCAAGCTCCCCAGCTAGAATTAAAGCCACTACCCAGCCATTTAAAATATGCATATTTGGGAGATGGAGATACATTACCCATAATTATCTCCAACAAGCTTAGCAAGGCTAAATAAGAAAAGGCAATTCAGCAAATTAGGAAGTATAGAGAGGTTATCGGCTGGACAATAGCCGACATTAAGGGATTAAGCCCGTCAATTTGTATGCACAAGATTCTTTTGGAGGAGGGCAAAAAACCTAGCAAAGAAGCTCAAAGGCGCTTAAATTTGCCTATGATGGAGGTTGTGAAGAAAGAGATACTGAAAATATTGGATGCCGGGATCATATACCCAATTTCCGATAGTAAGTGGGTGAGTCCAGTGCAAGTTGTACCCAAGAAGATGGGGATTACTGTTGTTGAGAATGATCAAAGAGAGCTAGTGCCGACAAGAGTTCAAAATGGTTGGAGAGTTTGTATAGACTATAGGAAGTTAAATGCGGCAACTAGAAAGGACCATTTTCCACTCCCTTTTATTGATCAAATGTTAGAAAGATTAGCTGGACGTTCTCACTACTGTTGTCTTGATGGCTTTTCAGGTTTCTTTCAAATTCTGGGGGCAGCTGAGGACTAAGAGGAGATGAATTTCACTTGCCCTTTCGGCACTTTTGCATATCGGCGAATGCCATTCGAGCTTTGCAACGCCCCAGCCACATTCCAGAGATGTATGGTTAGTATATTTTTAGATTATGTGGAGGATATCATAGAAGTATTCATGGATGATTTTACCGTTCATGGTAATACCTTTGATGAATGTTTAACTAACCTTACAAAAGTGTTAAAAAGGTGTATAGAGTCCAATCTTGTCCTAAATTATGAGAAATGTCATTTCATGGTGGATCAAGGATTGATTTTAGGTCATATTGTCTCATCTAAAGGTATTGAGGTTGATAAAGCTAAAATTGATGTGATTAAATCCTTACCGTATCCTACTAGTGTACGGGAAATTCGTTCTTTTCTCGGCCATGCAGGTTTTCACAAAAGATTTATTAAGGATTTCTCAAAGATCACTCAACCACTTTGCAAACTTCTGCAAAAAGATATGCCTTTTAAGTATAACGAAGAGTGTAAGGAAGCTTTTGACAAGCTGAAAGAGGAGCTGATTTCTACACCAATAGTCAACCATCGAATTGGAATTATCCTTTCGAGATCATATGTGATGTGAGTAATTATGCCGTTGGGGCTGTCCTTAGACAGCGTATTGAGAAGAATCCTCATGTCATATACTATGCCTCCAGGACATTGGACAATGCATTCCACCACAGAGAAAGAACTTTTGGCGATTGTTTTTGCTTTCGAGAAATTCAGGTCATACTTGTTGGGAGCTAAAGTAATCGTTTTCTCCGACCATGCAGCCTTGAAGTACTTGTTTAAGAAAAGGAGTCAAAGCCTCGCTTGATTAGTTGGATCCTTTTACTTCAAGAATTTGATGTAGAAATAAGGGATAAAAAGGGGTCTGAGAATCTAGTGGCTGATCATCTCAGCCGGCTGATGTTGAATGAGAAGCTGTCACCATTGAACGATGATTTCCCAGATGAGCAACTTCTTGGCGTACAAAGAATTACTCCATGGTATGCTGATATAGTGAATTATTTGGTTGCTGGTACACTGCTAGATAATCTGACCAGAGGTGAAATAGAGAAGATCAAGAGGGATGCCAAATACTACGTATGGGATGATCCTTACGTATGGAAGTTCTGCTCTGACCAGATTATTAGAAGGTGTGTAATGGAAGTGGAAAGTCCATCTATACTGAAGTTCTGCCATTCTGCAGCATGTGGAGGACATTTTGGCCCTTAAAGGACAGCTCACAAGGTGCTGGAGTGCGGTCTGTTCTGGCCGTCATTGTTCAAAGATTCATACAGGTTTTGTAAATCTTGTGCAAATTGTCAGAAAACAGGTAGCTTGGGTCGTAGGGATCAAATGCCTCTTACTTATATTTTGGTATGTGAGATATTCGACGTGTGGGGCATTGATTTTATGGGACCATTTTTGTCGTCTTTCGGAAACACATACATATTGCTAGCAGTAGATTATGTTTCCAAGTGGGTGGACGCTAAAGCTACCCAGACTGATGATGCTAAGATAGTGGTGAATTTTGTGAAGAGTCACATTTTTGCGAGGTTTGGGATTCTGAGGGCAATTATTAGTGATCGAGGTACTAACTTCTGCAATAGGGTTATGGGAAGTCTCCTCAAGAAATACGATGTTACACATCGTATCTCCACAGTCTACCATCCACAAACGAGTGGACAAGCCGAAATTTCAAATAGAGAAGTGAAGTCTATACTTAAGAAGACTGTGAATCCTAACAGAAAGGATTGGATTACTAAGCTAGAAGATGCTCTATGGGCTTACAGTACAACATATAAGACTCCGATTGGGATGTCACCATATCGCTTAGTATATGGCAAACCATGTCATTTGCTAGTTAAAATAGAGCATCGAGCATTCTGGGCAATTAAGCATTGCAACATGAAGTCGGAAGCAGCTGGAGAGCAAAGGAAATTGCAATTGCAAGAGCTGGAAGAAATTCGAAATGAGGCTTATGAAAGTGCAAAAATCTACAAAGAGAAGACTAAAACTTTCCATGATGGCATGATATCCAGGAAAAATTTTTAAATTGGTCAAAAAGTTTTACTTTTCAGTTCTAAATTAAAGTTATTTCCTGGTAAATTAAGGTCCCGATGGATGGGCCCTTTTGTTTTTACTAATGTTTATGCTCATGGTGCAGTGGAGATACAAAGTCTTGAAATCAAAAAAATTTTCAAGGTCAATGGGCATCGATTGAAGCCATTCTATGAAAGCTTTGAGATTGCTAGGACAGAGAATATGGAGCTTGAAGAACCAAACGAGTCTGTCTAGAGACTCAGCAACGTCGAGCCTAGGACGTTAAACAAGGGTGCTCTCTGGGAGGTAACCCAGATAGGCTTGCCCAGGCCTGACTTTATCGCTTTATTTTGTTTTAATTTTATTTTTGAGTATTATTATTTCAAATAGTGTCATCGTCTTCCTTATGATCTGTAAATTTCTGGAAAAGGTGAGCTTTGAAGGTTAAGGAAGGTCTTTCATGGTTTTAATGGTGGCGAAAGTTTTTACTATATACAAAACAAAAAAAAAGAGACAAATAAACAAAAAGAGAGAGGGGTTTTGTTTTTGTTCTTTCTTTATTATGGTGGAGTCTTTATTTACAAAGGGCAAAGAGGGTACTATGTTGTCTTTTATTTTTACTCAAATGCTAACTCAATTTACTTTTTACAGCAGGTAAAACTAACTTTCTCTCCCCCTCTAGGGTTCCCAAACTAGCGTTTTCTCCTCACCCCTCCCAAAACTGCCGCCCCATCAACACTCACCAGTACCTCCAACCCCCTCTCACTCACCAACGTCTCCACCATGGCCATTAATCATGACCGAAAACCCTCCTAACACCCTCCATAACTGATGCCTTTCTCCCTCACCAGCGCTACCTCCTTTAAACACTCCACCGAAACTGCAAAGCCTTCATCGCCACCCTTCCACGCTGTTGCTTCCATCAAGAATCCGACCCACTTTTGATTTTCATCTAACAGCATAAAGGTTCGTATTTTTCCCTATTGATTCTCCTCACCGGGTTAGTCTTCAACTAATTCCCTTGATTCCTCTTTCCAATTTTGTGTGTGCAATATTTTTCATTTTTCCATAATTTTGAGTGTTAATTGACTAATGGGTATTTGCTTTGTGAGTCCAATTGAGTTAAATGTCGTTGTTCATACAGAATTTCACATCTATTTTGTTAAATCCATACGACATTGCTGGAATTAGGTATTTGGGCTTGTCAATTTAGGCATTCTAGCATTCTTTAGGTTTGTACAGATAAAGACTTCTCAAAATTGAAATTGAAATTGCCCTGTAATTAGTTAATTCTATTTAAAAAGTTGACTTGTTTGGCTTGTGTTTGGCATTTGAATTCCTGTAGGCAACTTTTTGTGCTCCAATTGCAATAGAATTGTGCTTTCCTAATTCATTATGCTTGGTAATGTTGCTACGATTGCTGGTTGATATCGTCGCTTGTCTGATTCCTGTGACTGACACTTTGGGCAATTAAAAATCCCAATTACTTGACATTACGTGTTTTGCTGGTGTTGTTGGTTGGTCCGTTGTTTTGCTGCTCTTTACTTTCTGCATGTAACCACACTTGATCTCCACTCATGGTTCGAACAAGAAGTAACCCCAACCCACCACTTATGAAACTAACCTCTAGACAGCAACCACAGCCCAAGAACCCCAAGCGGAAGAAGGAGCAACCACATATTGCTGCTGCTACAACCACAAACACGACCCCACCATTAACCACCTTATCATCGTAACAACAACCCGAACCAGCCTTGGAAACTTCTACCATAGACATACCAGTAACCTCACGGCCATACACTAGACAAATGAAAAAGGGAGCGACTAAACCACAACCATCACCTTCAATTTCTAGAGTTGAAAGCATAGACGAAGAGGAACCTCCTCTCGTAGAAGCAATGTCATCTGAACATGCACAACAGGAGAATGCTGAAGAGGACGAACTGGAAGAAGTTTTTCTGACAGATGACAAAGAGGAGCAAGCTGTTGAAGAGCCAGCCAATACAAAGCAAAGACGATCGAGAATAGACAAGGGATAAAGCGTCTATCTACCTGCTACGGAGGCACTTCATGGACATCTGAAGTTCACTGACCGTGAACACAAGCAAAGGTATGCTTTCTACCAAAGTTGTCCTGTAGTTCCTGCCAAGATTGTTCATGTTTTGACCTTGACAAAATTGAATTTCCATGCTGAATTTGAAGAGTTGGTTGCAAACATAGGTTGGCAGGAATATTTTTCTTTGCGTTTACCCTCTTACACTGAGCTTACTAGGGAGTTTTATGCTACTTTTAAGTTTGAGCATAACAAAAGGAATTTTAGCATTTCAACTCCATCTACCATTCACTTCCGATTATTGGGCCGCATGCATCATTACTCAGTAGATGACTTGAACATAGCCCTAGGACTTGCTACTAGGGCAAGTATCTTAAGTCCTACATATATGAATGCATTGTGTGATTACCCTGTTGAATTCAAGCCCACACATGCATACATAAAACTCACTGGATTGCCAGATGAAGAATTTGAACCTAGTAAGTCTAAGGCTAACTTGATTCAAAGCGAGGTCTTGTGCTATATCCATAGGCTCATAGCAAGTTCTCTCTTTGGGGGCAATAATGACCCCACTGTCCTTAGTAAGGCTGAGTTGTTCATCTTGTGGAGCATGGTAAAAAAGAAAAAGGTAAACTTAGGTTATTGGATAGCCACTCAATTCTAAAAGAACATATCAAATGGTAGGCACATGTCTTTAGGTTTCGTTGTCACTAAAATTGCATTACATAAAGGACTCATTACTCTGGACAACAACCGAGCATGTAAAATGCCTTTCCTTAATATAGATTCTTTGACTGCCATGCGTTTAATTCGCCACGAGGAAGGTGGTGTTGTTTCTTTTATGCCTGCAGGTGAGTTAGCACCACGTCCCACGAAAGATGGCAGAAAGCGAGCAGCTATTGCAACCACTGCCGTTACTACTGCTTCCCCTACTTCTCCAGCTGTATTTCATGACATGGATGCTCGGCTACAGCTTCTTGAACGATAGAATGCAGCATTGCAAACCATTGTGCAGCAAAATAGTGAAACATTACAGCAACATGGTGAGGTTATACGGTAAAATAATCAACTAATCAGGATATTGATGAAACGGATGGGCTGGGATGGCGTCCTCCCTCCCTCTCTTTGAGATGCTCGGACGAAACAGGTTAGTACTTCTTAACTCTCTCTTTTTAATTTTACTTGTTAGCGACCCTCCCTTTGATTGATTGTGTTGTTCCACGTTGAGGACAATGTGAGGAGTAAGTGTGGGGAGGTGTCTGATATTGGGAGTGTTTGACTAGCTGATGCCATGTTACTTGTTTGATTGTTATACTCCGAAGTCCAATATTGCCAAGTTTTTAAGCTTGTAGTTATGGCATTTGATAAGATTTTTGTGTGTTTCTGTTGCCGCCATGTGCTTAATTCCTGGTATAAAACTTGACTTTTGAAAATGTGATCTTTGAGTTAGGAAGTTTAGACACTTATCCCATGATATTTTGAGTAAAATTTTTGCAATTTTGATGATATGAACTGATTTTGGGATTACTCAATGGGGTTTATATATTGTGTCTTTAAATATGACTTGAAACTCTTAGGAAGTCTAGAGAGGAGGACTTTGCTATTGTTACTTGGTTTGATTGTTGTGAGAACCTTAGATGATAAGACTTAGTGAACGGAAACTAAAACTTGAAATTGACCCTCATAGCACTCATGAGTCTTAATTTAAATTGTTTACACTTTGAATTCTCAAAATGGTTTTCAAAACTTAGTTTCTTTCGATAGATGTTTTTGAGAGCAAATTTCGAAGCCAAAATTTATGACATCTTTCGAACACTAGAACTCTTTTCTACATTCCCTTGAGGCGAAATCCTAAGCAAGTCTCAACCTTGGACATTATTTAGGCATTCTTTGGCTAAGTCATTAATCCTCTAATGTTTTCCCTACCTTTACATTACCGTTCTCTCACCCTCTTCTAGCCTGCGAAGTATGCTAAATGCGTACTTTAAAATTCGTTTCATAGCCCACAATATAACCATATACATTAAAAGCCTTTCGACTACCACCCTTCTTGCGAGAAAATAGTCTTTTTAATTAATTGTTGAGCACATGCACATGTTAATAGTTAGGAGTTGATGCAATTACATTCTGTTTAATGTCTTTAATTAGAGTATAGTTCTTAGTTCTCGGGAATAAATGGTTCTTAGGACTTACGTGTTTAAATTTTTATTGGGTTTGAGGTTGGATGTAAATAGTTATGTGATGTTCTAGTTCTCCTTAAAAAGTGAGAAAAAAAAGAAAAAAAGAAAGAAACAAAAACAAAACAAAACAAAACAAAACAAAAACAGAAAAAAAAAAAGAGAAAAGAAAAAAATAAAAAAAGAAAAGAAAGAAAAGGTGGAAAAGCGCAAGGAATGTTCAAAGTTTGCTGTTACTGTTTTCATTTTGAGTCACATTTGGCGTCAATTGGGTATTAAGGGCAGCTAGGTCATGCATTGCTCTATTTAGGTTATTTGCTGAAGGCTTATTTTCTTGTATTTCTTTATCCTTACATTATCCTGTCTTTTGTAACGATTACCCTAGCCTAACTCGAGTAAAGACCTTTTGATCCTTTGTTGAGACTTGACCTACATTAGTGGAGAGGGAATTTAGAAGAGAGCCTATGGTTGTTCACTATTTTGTTTTATTGAAG
>JANZXR010367241.1:0-19617 GCA_027575705.1 Erythroxylum echinodendron
TGATTCTAAGGTCTATTCAGGAATTTTTCTAGGATATTCATTATCTTCTAAAGCTTATAGGGTTTATAATCTTGCTTTTAAATCTGTTGAAGAATCTATTCATGTCAAGTTGGATGATGGTTCTCAATGAGATAGAAGTAATGATAATAATAACGAAACCCTAGCAGTACCCTTGGTTAATAATGAAGATGTGTCACCATTAGATGTTCCTCTAGAGAAAGTAAAAGATGTTCCTAAAAGTTTTAGTCTGAAAAAGGACTGGAGTATATCTTCTCACCCAGAAGATCTGATTATAGGAGAAACTTTAGACGGTGTGAGAACTAGGTCTAAATTCAGAAGAGAAGCAAATGTAACTTTTATTTCTGAAATAGAGCCTAAGAAAATTAATAAAGCTCTTCAGGATGAAGCTTGGATTTTAGCCATACAAGAAGGGCTGAACCAATTTACTAGGTATAAAGTTTGGTCTTTATTTCCCAAACCTACCAAAAAGTCTATTATAGGAACTAGATGGGTTTTTAAGAATAAACTAGACAAGTCAGGTAGAGTAAGTCGTAACAAAGCTAGATTAGTAGCTCAAGGACATAATCAACAAGAAGGAATAGACTATAATGAAACTTATGCTCTTGTAGCTGGGTTAGAAGCTATTAGGATTATTCTTGTATATGCTATTTGTCATGATATAAAACTATTTCAAATGGATGTGAAAAGTGCCTTTTTTAACGGTTTTATAGACGAAGAGGTTTATGTAAAGCAACCTCCTGGTTTCGAAGATCCTAAGAAACTAGACTATGTCTATAGACTTCACAAAGCTTTATATGGCTTGAAATAAGCTCCTCGAGCTTGGTATGATCGTCTAAGTTCCTTTTTGATTGAAAATGAGAATTTTTTTAGAAAATGCATTGAGAATGATTTCATCATAGTATAGATATATATTGATGATATTATTTTTGGTGAAACATCTAAAAAACTAAGTTCTAGTTTTGAAAAACTGATGAAAAGCGAATTTGAAATGAGCATGATGGGTGAATTAAAATTCTTTCTTGATTTACAAGTTATGCAAATCGAAGAAAAGATGATTATTCATTAACAGAAGTATATCAAAGAATTGTTGATTAAATATGGAATGGATAAAGTAAAACTTATGTCAACTCATATGCATCCTTCAAACCCTTTATCTAAGGATGAAGTAGGTAAGAAGGTTGATTAAATCCTTTTTAAAGGAATTATTGGTTTTTTGCTTTACCTTACAGCAAGCAGACCTGATATTCTATTTAGTGTTTGTTTATGTGCTATATTTCAAGCAGATCCTAAAGAATCTCTTTATATTGCTATTAAAAGAATTTTGAGATATCTATTAGGTTCTACTGATCTTTGCTTAATGTATGATAAAGGTAAAGATTTTAGGTTAATTGGCTGCTGTGATGCTGATTACGCTGGAGACAGGATTGATAGGAAGAGTACAAGTTGAGGCTGTTACTTTCTTGGCCATAATTTAGTTTCATGGTCCAGTAAGAGACAAAGCTCAATTGCTTTATCTACTGCAGAAGTTGAATACATGTCAGCTGCAAGCTATTGCTCACAAATGTTATGGATTAAATATCAGTTAGAAGATTATTCAATACATGAAGAAAAAATCCCAATCTTCTGTGACAACACGAGTGCTATCAACCTATCGAAGAATCCAATACAACACTCAAGTGTAAAGCATATCGAAGTTAGGCATCATTTCTTACGAGACTATGTACAGAGAGGAATTGTTAGTTTACAGTTTGTTAAGAAGAATCATCAATGGGAAGATATATTCACTAAACCCTTGAATGAAGAAAGATTCAAATAAATTAGATGAAACTTGAATATGGTAGTGTTGAGTGATCAATCGTCTGACACGTCATGAACCAGATGATTTTTACAAAAGGAAGATAAAAAGTCATAAGTCTTCAAGAGCACAGTAACTGTAAGTTATAGACAGTAATTTTTTTAGAAGGTAGTATAAAGGAAAATCCTCTCAAAAGGTTTAGAACATCACCGACTCTAGAATACTCTTGAAATCCTCTGAAATCAACTTTTACAGAGCTCTCAAACAAAAATGTTTCATTACTCTTGATTTCAAGCCCTTGTGTTTACATTCTCATATTTAGAGACTAATCTCATTACGTTAAGAAAGTTCCTACTATCTAAAGATCATAATGGAGCAAGCTATGATTTATGGAAGACTCGTTGATTTCGAATCCTTGAAGAAGAATCAAATGGACATTGAATCAGAAGTCGATGCAGCAGGATGGAAGAATTTCTTTCAGGTTCGTGAAGCAGTCTATCTGAATGAAGTTTATGAGTTTTGGAAGAATGAGAAAGTAGTAGATGATACTGTAGTATCAATGGTGGATAGATCGTCAGTTATTGTGACATTGGAGCTAATAAAAAAAGGTCAGTGGATGTCTATGTGTTGGAGCAGAGGTGTCTCATAACACTAGATGGATGACTGAAAGCCTTGTAAAGAACGCACATGTCAATCGACAACTATATGGATATAGTGACCCAAAGGACAAGAAGGCGTCAAATCTTGATCCGAAGTCTAGGTTTCTACATACTTTACTTTTTCACTGTATTCTACTAAGAATAGGATCGAAGAATGTTGTGACAATAATAGATGAACAATGCCTATTCTATCTACTCAACCATCAGCCCATAAATCTTCCACACCTAATTTTGAGGTATATGATGAAGACAAAGAGGGATTCTAATGCCTTACTGTATGGCATGATGTTAAAAAGAATCTTTAGAGATTCTGGAATTCTTCTTGACAGAGGAAACAGGCTGAAGATGAATATCAAAAGCATTATTAATGTTTCTACTATGTGTAGAATGGGGTTGAAAACTTAAGAAAAAGAGGAGACAACTTCTATGGTGAAAGCAAGGACTGAAGGGGAGCATACTGTCAGACACAGTGTAAGTGACAATGTTACTCCACAGAGAAGAAGAAACCTCAACCCTCAGGAAGAATAGCTATAGAAGAAAAGAAGAATAAATCGTCTGAGGTAGCAACTAAAGATAAGATGATTTTATAAAGAGAAGAAAGCCAGGTGGATCTATCTGAAAAACAAGTGTCATTGAAAAGAAAAGGAGAGACACTTGATGTTGAGCAAGTTAAAAAATTGAAAGATCACCAAGGTTTTTAACTCTCCATCGATGAGAGAAGAAGAGAATAAAAGGATTGATTCCTGGTGAAGATTCTGAGAAGGTACAAAATGGACCACAGGCTACTAGGTCTTTGGTCTCAATTTTGCAACAACAGCAGCCAAAGTCAACAAAAGAGACAGAAATTAAGAAGAAGTTGGAGTTTGAAAGGAAGAGACCCAACCACAACCACCTTCTAGACTGGTAGAAGAAAATAAGAAGTTGAAGACCAATTAGAAAGAAAGTACTTCAACTGATGGTCAAAAAGAAAAATCAGTTGAACATAGAGTGGTATCTCGTAGTCTTATAAGAAAAGAAGACTTAAGAATGAAGGTGATAGAAGAAATTGTACCTGTTAGAAGCAGAAGCTCAATCATCATAAGAGAACATGTGAAAAGGTTAATCAAGGTACAAGTTGAACCTATCTTGGTCAATAATTGGTCTATACATCTTCTGAATCATGAAGAAACAAGATTATATGGGATTCTGAGACATGAAAAGTTAAAACCATATCTGTTGAAAATGATAAAGGATCGATATACTATCTACCCGGCTACAAGTAGAACATTGATCAAGATTGTACCTGATATGCAGCCTAGAGCTTCAAACATTGTACACAATGTAAAAAAAGAGAAATAGAAGATGTATCCTAAAGGAAAAATAGGTGACCTTACAGATGATCAAATACAAGAAGCTGTGAGAAGTATAGATGAGGTATGCAATGTAGAGAAATCAAGAGGAATCTATGTCTCACATCACATCTCAAAAGCATCAGGAAGTCATTATAGACGCTTCACTATAGATGCAACTTCTCAGGTAGTTGGAAGAGTGACTAAAGGACGGTTCAGAACTATTATGGTCGAAGGTATTAGTTTCAACTTAGAAACTCTTATGCACCTAATCATGCACCTTAGACCTTTGAGTTCTATACCTTCAATTAAAGATGTCCTTCACCTTCTTAGTAAACCAATACCAAAACTACTAAAACCTGATGACCTTGATCTCCCTGAAGGAAAACAATTGTTCAAACCTCCTATTTTGAAAATCATTGATCTAGATCTTTCACCTTCAGAAACACATGTTGAAACAAACTTCTATCCATCAAGTGCACCTCAACGATTTCCTACAATTGGTATGGAAGAAGTTAGTCACTCTCATCAGTTGAGTCAGGAATTCTTAGTGAAGGAGATTGAAGAAATTTATACTAAGGTTGATGATTTGAGTGACTCAGTTGGTGATCTATATGAGGAAGTAGCTTATCTATGAGTATCAATAGAAGAAGACCTCAAGTTGATCAGAACTGATATGCAACGTATGTTTTCTGAAATCATAAAGCATCTGAGATAAACTTTTTAATGAATAACAAATAGGAGGAGAAGAGTAGAAGAAAGGGGGAGAAAAGTAGAAGGAAGAAGAAAGAAGAAAGAAGAAAAGAATAGGGGGAGAAGAGCAGAAGTAGAAGCAGAAGAAAGAAAAACAGAATAAAGAAGAGAAGAACAGATACAAGAAAAGAGGATAGCATATGTGTATATTGCTTAATGTCTTCTTATTCATTGTCTGAATAATATTAGTTCATTCACTTTTATCTTTCTAAATTATGATTATTTGTTATCATCAAAAGGGGGGAGATTGTTAAGTCAGGAGGACTTTACGATGATAAATTTTGACGACAATCAAATAATAATAATGTTAGAACTAAATGAACTAGTTTGATAAGTGTGTTAAGTGTGCAGAAGTACAAAACACAGAAGAAAAACACAGAAGAATTGGAGAACAAAGAAGAAAGAAAAATACAGAAGAAATACACAGGAGAAGTGAAGAACACAGAAGAAAGTAAAACACAGAAGAAGCAAAACACAGAGGAAAACAAAACACAGAAGGAAAGGAAAACACAGAAGAAGCAGAAAAATAGAAGAAATTGAAACACAGAAGGAAAGGAAAACACAGAAGAAGTAGAGGAAACAAAAGAAAGCAAAAAACAAAAGAAAGCAAAACATAGAAGAAGCAAAATACAGAAGAAGCAAAATACATAAGATACAGAAGAAACAGAAGATACAGAAGAAGTAAAACACAGAAGAGGCAGAAGAAACAGAAGGAAGCAAAACACAGAAGAAGCAAGATACAAAAGAAGCAGTTATCAAGATTCAAGAAGTGGTTATCAAGATTCAAGAAGCAGTTATCAAGATTCAAGAAGTGGTTATCAATTTAGACTATAAATACTAGTCATAGTCGAAGATTGAACAACTTTTCAGATGTTTTCGAAAACCTTTGAACAATTTGTGATCTTTGAGCTTTCAAGTGTATAATTAGAAAAAAAATTCTATAGTGCGATACAAGAGAGCTAAACCTACTGTAACAAAAGCTCACAATATCTTTCTAGTGAGAGAAAGAAAAGGCTAAGACCCTAGAGAGGCTAAGATAGCTGAAAGAATACTTAGTATAAGAGACCTGAAGAGGCTTTGGAAGGGAAGAAAGAATACTTGTAAATTTACTGAAGTATAGTGAAAACTCATACAAATTCTGAGAACTGGACGTAGCCCACGGTTTGGGATGAACCAGTATAAAATCGCAGTGTCTATCTTCTATCTTTCAACTTATTCTATTTTTTTAAATAAGTATATAGAAGTTATTTGCGATTTAACTATATAACAATTTTGTGATATTCTTTTAACAAGTTAGAGAAGTTCTTATCAAGAAATATTAAAGATTTCGTATTCACAGAAAGAATACACAATTCAACCCCCCTTCTTTTGTATATCATATATTGTAAGTAATTTCTATATTAACGTGTGATTTACTTCAGTGTCTTGCGAGAGTGTGGTGCTACAATTTGGTATGAGAGCCCAAACGTAGTATCTTACATGGGCCTTTTTTTTCAAAGTATATGTCAATGTACACGCATTTTAGACATGTCATAGCATGCAATGGCAACTGATTCGTAGTTTGAGTCATATATACATAAGTCACAAGCATAAACATTCATTAAGAATTGAGTTGTTAGAAGTAATGAGAACATTGAGGATTTGTTAGAATGTGAGAAAATGGAATTTTGTAGATATTTAGAAATGAAAACTAATACATGGCTTGATATGATAGTCAGAGCATTTATAATTGTGGCTTATCATCGAGTATGATATCAGAATTGTGCTATGGTTGTGTATCTATAAATTGATATTGATGTGAATATATATTTTGTGGATTAACTGGGAGAAGTAGAGATATGAGCATAAATGACAAGAATTAAAGAGTATAAGTAGGGTTGAAAGAAAACCAAATTCTTTCTATAACCTAGAGAGGTTGAAATTGGACTTGAAATGGTTATTCGATTAATGTGATAAGAGTTTTGATTTAGCGTAAAAATGAGATCAGAGCTTCATGATGATGGTGCTTCTATAATTATAAATTGATTGAGAATATAAATATGTAAGATGTAAATTGGAAGATGACATGAATGGTAAAAAGATAAGTAAAATTCCTCTAGGTTAATAAGTAAAAGTCCCCCAAGTTAAGTTAAATTGTTATTGTAAATGTATGTTGGATAATGTGATTACCTTGACAAATAATGTCATGAAGCACATATGTATCATATACTTGGATAAGAGATAGGAAGAGATCCATGATTTATTGAATGCTTTTAAGTTTTTAATCCCCATAGTTAAAATTTTAAGATGAATCAGAGTAGCACATGAAAGCGTTTCAGATGATCAATTGGGGATAGATTGAGAATGTAAATGCAGTTAATATGTGTGATAGATTCAAGGAAAAAGAAGAAGGGCACAATCATGGTATGGTGCCCCACGATAGTGGCTGAGATTAATTAGTTTTGTCACAGTCGTGGTAGAGTCCCCACGATTGTGGCTAGATCCAAGAGTTTGATAGGAGCAAAAGGAGAAGTGTTGTCTAGAATCAATTAAGATTAATGTATCCTTAGCATAAGTTATTAATTGGTGAATTGTTAGAAATACATCAATAGATAAGATGTAATGATCCTGATGATAATTAGCAAAGAATAAGAGTAAATGCATATGTATATTGCTCCACATAGCTTTATTATAAAGAGTATTGTGACCATGTAAAGTATGATAGAAATTGATATGATTGATATGTTATGAATAGTCAAAATCAATTTTATTAAGGCATTAAGAATGACTGTATAGTTGATTGATAAACATTTTGTGAACAGTATAAATGATAGTAGCAAGAAATTTTCTTTCGAAGAAGACTTCTATCGAACTAGGTCAAGTAGACCAGATGGTTTACTTTTAAGAAAAATGAATATTGAATGAATTAGAAGAGAATACTGGAGTTTCATTTGTAATTGAGGTTTAGGCATAAGAAGTTGAATATGCTATTTAGAGTGCAAGCAGTTGGTTTGATGTAAAGTATCTAACTACATAATTGGATTCTTGAATTCGGGTAACACTAAGTCTACACTTTAAAACAAATATGTTCAGAAGATACAAGTTTGGGTTGATAGTTATGTTCAGGAAATTGAAACATGTGAATAAATTGAAATGTGTGAAGAAATTAGCAAGAATGGTCTAACATTTGAATAATTTGATAAGAGATTAGGGAAATCAAATGAAAGGAGAAAATCATTCGAGAAAGGAAGTCAATTTGGGGACTGAGAAAATCATGAGAGATCATTACCCCAATTGAGGAATTAGCTACTTAAAGATTTCAAGGAAAGAATATGGGTGCATTGAATCTTGGTGATATCTATTTGGGTTGATAAATGTCCCCATCAGTATTCATGATATAATGAATAAAGCATTCCAACCTTGCTTGGGTCAATTAATGACAGTGATCATAAGTTGTTAATTATGTATATTCAAAAAGTTGAGAGGAATATTTTGACATATCATGAAAGATAAACAATTATATGCCAAAGCCAATAAGAGTAAAATTCAGCTTCATCAAGTAACATGTTGGATTGTATAGTATTTGGACAGGGCATATAGGTAAACTGAAAAAGGAAAACAGAGGTAATGATGAAGTGAGAAACTCCAAGGAATATATATGAGATCCGAAGTTTTCTATAACTAGCTATATATTGGATACTACCAGAGTTTGTTAAAATTTTTTACTGATCTTAGCTCGTTGACAAAATTTTTGAGGAAAAATATGTTGATCATATGGACTGATGAATGTAAAAAGAATTTTGACGAATTATAATACCGGTGCTAATTATATCGTTTGGATTTGGATATTATATAGTATATAGCGATGTTTCATTCCAGAGATTAAAATGCAATATGTTTTAGCATAATAAAGTGATTTTGCATGCATATAGACAATTGAAGTCTCATGAGTTGAATAATTAATACATGATTTGGAATGTTCTATAATAGCAATTGCTTTGAGAGCTTGGAGACATTATGATGTACAAATGAATATTTCCCAACAAAGCTAGTGTGGTAGTCTAATGCATTGAACAAAACATTCAATAGCAATGTAGCACAAATTCAGATATTGAGGTTACCAAATATAGTGCAATGAAGAGCCAAGAATGATTGAATTGAAATTACGGCAAAACGAAGTGTTGTTAACTCCATATAATTTAAAACTAGTTTTGAATGACAGGATTAGAAAAGCCCTAAGTAAGGATTCAAAATTTGTGAATCTTATTGAGAAGTTGGACATGAATTCGAATTTTAAGTTGAATTGGAAAAACTATATTATGTGGTTGTAGTAAAAATTATGTGTACCCAATAAAGATGATTGAGCAAACAGATTATTAAAGAAAGAACAAATAGCAACCTATGTTGTACATTCTAATAGGAATAAGCTGAAGCAGTGTTTAGCAGCCAAGAATGAAGAAGCAAGTGACCAAATGTGTAATTGAATAATTGATTTTCCAACAGTCTTAAATGTCATAGATATGTTTATAACTTATATTTTTGAAGTTGCTAGGAACATGTGATCAATATACAGTCCTGATTAAATTTGATCGTAACAATCATTGTCACTATAATCTTAGTATGACCATACACTATATAATTGAGAGGTTGAATTTGAAATTGTATGAGGCATTATACGTCAAAATGAGTCGTCTGCCTTTATAATGAGAAGAAGAAGGCCTAAGAATAGTTAAAGGCTATAATTGATTTGAGATGCTATCGACAAGTGAAATGAATCTGTAATAGAAATTAAGTGATTCAAGCAAGATAAACGGGTTAGGTGGATACATCGAAGTTTTGGAATATAGAGAGTTAGATAAAGTGTTTATGAAAGTATCACCTTGATAAGGTGTGCTAAAGTTCGTTAAAAAGGATAACTAAGCCTGAATTGTATTAGTCCATATAAAGTTATTGAGAGTATAGGACCATTCCTTATGTTAGTTTTACGAACAAAGATATATAAGATGCACAAGTATGTCAAGAAATATCAATATGATCTGCTATAGATGAATTATCGGCACAGGAAGTGAACTTATGAATAATATGAGATATATATATTGAGGCATCAGTTAAGAGAGAGGGATATCTGAATAAGTAATTGAAAAATCGAGTGATTTTATCGACTATAGTCAATTGGAAGAAATTATTCGAGTGATAAAGTTATATGGGAAATGGAAGAGATTAGGAGAAAAACAATACCCCCATTAATTTGATTAATCAAATAAGAATTTTGAGGACGAAATTTATTATGGGGGAGAATTGTAACATTCCGTCCCCATATTAAGGGTTAGAGCCTGGGAATAACACACATGAGAGATAGTAATGAGGGATTAGAAAAATGCATTTCATACTCATGCGTAAAATAGCATCATACACGTGACATTGATTATTGCACATAGTACAAAAATTTGTTCATGCACTTAATTGACATTTTCAGGTATAAATGATTGATTTAATGTGATTATGATGTGGATAGTGAATTCTTTTTCTAGAAATTGAGTTGGTGTGTTTTATTAGTGATTTAGAATTTTTGGTGAAATCTGAGAATTTTCTAGAATTTTGAGAAATTTATGACTAGGAAAAATGCCATGTGCTGAGACAATTGATGAATAGTGGAAGAAATAAGTGTCAGATGGTAATAGAAATTTTTATAAGTGGCATTAAGATTTAATGACATGCGTCATTGAAAATTAGGAGTCAATTGGATTAGAAATTGTATTACAAATGGACTAGTTATTAAAAAGACTAAGGAGTATGGAAAAAGTGACATATGGCAAGTGACAAGTGTCACTTGCCACACCATTTGTTAACCCATCATTTATCTCATGCAAAGACCAAATATTTTGGTCTTTCACTTGTTACTTCCTTTCATTTTCTTTGTTTTCTTCTCCATCGCTTCTTTTCTCTTATCTTCTTCATTTCCATGACACTTACCTAAATCCATCAATGTTAAGCCTTCTTCTCCTTTTTCACTTGCTACTTCTGTTTTGTAATCTTCTTCAATTTGTCACTAAAAGACCCATTCTATTCCACCTAAAATGTTAATGATCATGAATTATGGAGAAGCTAGGGTTTAATGGTGATTGAAGAAGCTTTGAGCTAATCAAGTAAGTGTGTTATTAT
Organism: Erythroxylum echinodendron; assembly: GCA_027575705.1. Classification (NCBI taxonomy): domain Eukaryota; kingdom Viridiplantae; phylum Streptophyta; class Magnoliopsida; order Malpighiales; family Erythroxylaceae; genus Erythroxylum; species Erythroxylum echinodendron. Next base: position 10,698 of record JANZXR010367241.1, read on the forward strand.
TGATCTTCATAGTTTTATTAATGAAGCATATAGGATGATAGTTAGAGTTGAAAGATCATGAAATATTGATGAAAATATGTGGGAACGTGGATGATGAAATGAACTCCTTAATGTCTTGTTTTTGTATATTTGATGATTAATGATTGATGATTAATGATTCATAAATTGATGTAGATAAGATTTAGAGTTAGAATGAATTCTAAAATGGGGCTGAAAAAGTGCAGAAAAAAACTAATTTATGAATGAATGTTATATGTTCTATTTTTAGGTTAATGATCAAACATAGATCATAAATTGTTTTGTATGATATTGAGTTGAAATGGAAGTGGAAATGAAGAGGAAATAATAAGTACATAAGTAAGAAATGATAAACTAAGGAAAAGAGATGAACTAGGATGAAAATGAAGTTAAATGTGTGCTAGAATATGTTAGATTGAGTGCTTTCACTAAACATGCTTCTGTATTTTGGACATATCTTGATGTGTACATATCTAAATGGGATTATTTTTAAGTAAGGTTAAAATAGAGCATATTATTAGAATTCTTATAAAGTACTAGAATTTGAAAATTGTCCTTAAGAGTATTGAAATTTGGCTTGAAGTTGAGTTTGAAATCATGTCTCTATTCTGAACAGTATGTAGTAAATTGTGTATAACTTTCAAAATACTGAACCAACTTGTATGAACTTAGGTTCTATAGAAACTTAAGACATATAGGAACAATTATTTAGAAGTAGATAATGCCAAACAACCTCTTTTTTGGGCCATAATGGTCATACAAAACTGACCATAAAAATAGAGTTAGAAAAGTTGAGAATTTGAAAGGATTTAGTTAGGAAAGTTTCTGCAAACAAATCCAATGTCCGTGGAAAAATGGAAGTTTCCCATGAATGTGGGAATTGATTAAACATCACATATGTTTTTTTTTAAATTTTGGATTGAATTTGCAATTGATTAGGTACTTTCATGTGATGCTTCTAGGCTTGAATGAAGCTTGAAATCAGCTTAATATGATGCTTAAACAAGTGATTAAATGAGTGATATGGTTAGGGTGATGATTAGGGATAGAATTTAAGGATGAATTGTTGTGTATTGAGTTTTTAAAGGTGAAATTTTGAGACGAAATGGGAATGAAAGTGAACCTATGATGGCTAAAGTAATTCAATTAAGATGAATAACGAGTATTAAGTAAAGATGAATGCCGAATTAGATGTTTTGTGATCTTTAATGCTTGAATAACCTTAGGGAATGATTGAATGATGAACTCAGAATAACTTTGTACAAATGAAGTGTTAACCTAAGTTTAATTTAGACTTATGTGAGCTTTAATGCATGAATGATCTTAAGATGTGAATAAGGGAAAGATACCTGGGACTGTCATAAACATACATTGTACATATTTCATATCCATAAATGTGCATGAATGGATACTTATAATTGTGCCAAATTGTGATATGTGTATATTGTGAGGAGTAACTGGAACATCAACATACAAACGTTACTGGGACTTCGAAGCATTATCTTTGAGAGTGAATAGTGAGTAATCTAGACGGTCTCACCCAATTAATTGTTTGTTTTATATTATGTTTAAATTATCGAATGAATGTGATTTGATTGTGTCGATTTTGGACATGAAGGTCTGATGATTCTAATGAATGAATATGATATTTGAAGTGCTCCTTGTATGTGAATATGATGAAATAAATGTGTTTTCTCAACTTAAATATTGAATATCGGACCAAGGTCTGATGAATTGTGAAAGTGAATGTGTAAAGTGAAATAAAGTGATTGATTAAGCATAGATGACTAATGCATTTCATTACATGAATGCATAATACTGTAAAGGTTGTTATGACCAGAGTAGCCATTGAAAAAGAGCTTAAAGCTCAGAGACTGAAAAAGAGCTTGAAGCTCAGAAAATGATTAAGAGCCAAAGGCTTACTATATAAAATGAGTCCTATATCCCCAACAGGTAAGGGACAGTTATTAATGAGGCCAGTATCCATACTGGATACGGGGCAGTTATAGGCACTCGGTCATAATAATAACAATTGAAAGTGAGTCTCATGAGCATTGCATATGCATTTGATATGTATGTTTAAATGATTGAAATGCACTGTTTAAATGGTTCAAATGTGAAATGTGAAATGTTAAATAAATGAATAAGGTGTTAATTGATGCTACGTGATGAATTAATGTAGTGATGAGAATTTTGTAATACTTTATACAAAATGCAAAGAAGTGAATTACATGTTATGTGTGTTTATGTGATGCATGAATTGAGTGAACCATCGATGATGGTTACCTCATCTGAGTTCACAAAACTCACCCAAAATTTGCAATATTTTTCAGGCTTAGAAGAATTACCCCGTAAGGCCAACGAGAGTACAGACAATGCATTCAAGTAAGAGATAGAGGTCAGGATCAGTTTGCGTCAGCATCTATATTTTCTTATTTTTATACCAATTTGTGTATTGCACGATTTCTGTATGTAATAATTTATGAGATTGGAAATTTTTGAATGAGAGTGATCAAAGTGTAATAATAATTGTGATTTTGATGTTTATGCCATAAAAGTATGGGCCTGATTTTGATTATTGATTTCCGCACATGCGAGTGAGTAATTTTTGAAAAAATATTTGCACTGAGTTTCGATTGTTTGACTAATTGATTGTTCTAGCATGCCACCCCCGTGGGATATGCACTCAAATATTACTCAGGATGTCGGGTAAGTGTCTTGCGAGAGTGGAGTGCTATAGTTAGCCTTCCAAGTCCATCAGTGTTCTCTCATTTCCCCCTTGTTTTGCTTTTTTAGCCATATTTCTTTGTTTAAGATTTTGACGATTCGCTCTTCTTAACTCTTGTTCATGTCTTGTTATGTCTTGTTATGTCGGATAACGCTTCTTCACCAATTTCTGTCGATCTTTGCGTGCTCTTTGTGTTCATGCACTACAAATACACAAGGAAAAGTATCAAAAACTCTTAAATCAAAGTAATCTAAACTAAACAAGATGTTAAACAAACACAATGGCACCAAAAACTTGTTGATTGTGAAACAGTCTACTCATTTTACACGTAAAACTGTATGTATACGGGTCATGACTTGTAGTAATAAGCAAATATCGATCCCACAAGGATTTTGCTTAAGCACCACTTAATTTAAATTAATCTTTATTTAAGAACCAAATTTTTATTGGAGGTAACTTGTAAAATTAAATTAAATTAAACAACTTAAGAAAACACAAATAATAATTCAAAAATGCAGAAACTTGGAATTCAATATTTTCACAACTAGAGATCACTTTTTCACTATCTTATCTCCCTTTTATTTTGTTAATTGAATTGTGTTTCACCTAAGATGTCCTAAATTATCAACTACCCTCTCTCAAGGGGTAATTAATTGTCCCTAGCCAAATTAAATTGAGTTGATTAAGCAATCTCTTAATCTACAAAATCAATCCACCAATTCAACTGGTTATTAAGTTATCCTATGGTTGATCAATTAAATCAGCCAAGTTCTCTCTTTTAGCTAATCAATTAACTTGATAAATGTAGGTCTATAGAATTCCAACTCTGGTTATACAATCATACACAAATTACCCAACTCAATCTCTCAATATAATTTAAGATATATATATTCAACATTCATCAAAAACATCTATCATTCAATTCAACAAAATAGGAATTTAACGAGAAGTTTAAAAGTAATCTCTATAGTTAAACTAGCCACTTATGATGTCCATAACATCTCAACATTCAAATAATTCATCATAAAAGTGTTAGAAGAGAAAGAACGACAGAAATCTAAATAAATCAAACTCCTCCTCTTTTTGGCCCGATTCTGGATAATCTGGCGTTGGTATGCTCCCCCATTTGGAAATGAACAAACTTGAATCTCTACCTGTCTCGAAACTCTAAACCTATGTTTTTACTCAAATAGGCAAGTCCCACACGAAGTTCTCACATCTATAGGGGTTTATTACCTTATATATTCATGAAAACCTAAAAAGGTAAGTGAACCCTGAGTATATGTTTGGATTAAACATCCCACAATCGTGGGAATTAGTATGAAACCCACGATCATAGGTTCTTGTGTCATAATTCTTCCTTTTCTCTTCTCCTCTATTGGTTTATAGCTCAATCACAAATGTTGCCAACCTCCATTCCTACACCAAAACAATCAATTCTTACCCTAAATCGACATCAAACATAAAAAAAACGATGAAGATTAAACTAAATAAAACATACAAAATAAATCCTAAAGCACAACAATAATAATCTATTATGCAAGAGACACTTACCAAATGCACATACTAATGGTCAACTATCAAACATAAGTTCACACTAGTTGTTATGGTGTCGATTCTGGCAAACTAAATGTCAAAGACAGATGGTGTTAGACTGTATGTAAATGCATGTCATGTAGGACTTAACTAACACACATTATGGCTCCAGCTATTTTCTCTTGAATCCATAACTCTCAATATGAAGTTGAGAGAACTTGTTTATAAGTTCTCTTAGTGGGTCAATATCCAATATGTAACAGTCCACTATCATAAAGTATATACCAAAACATCCAGAGGACATTCAAGTACATATCCTATGATAATGGCATGATAGAGCAGTCATGTTCTCTTATATAGCATCATAAGGAATAACAAAATACTTAAAAACAACTACTACTCTTCATTTCATTGCAAATATGATTTGCACTGTAGTCATTAAAACAAATATTTACATTAACAAACCATTTGAAAGTTTACAAGCTTTTATACAAAAGTTCTACATGACATAAGAAAACTACATAAAATAGTCTACTATTTCTTAGACATCAACTGACAAACCTTTGACCCATTTCTTAATGCAAAATTGTTCTTTTAGAGTAGCTTGGAACTAGGTCTCCTCTCACGTACCTGAAAAGACACACTGTAATTTTGATGAGTTTTGTGAACTTAGTAAGCTAACCATCAATGATGGACTCACTTACATCAATTACACAAATATATCACATATAACCAAATTCACAACATTCATCTCACTAAGACATAATGAATTTCACAAATTCCATATACTCTTTTAGATCTTATATATCCCAATCAATCATATTAGCAACAATTACTCAAATGTAACTTACCACCTTATCGTCATAATTTCAGAACTGGATTCTTAATCATATAATTTATACTCATAACTGTACAAATGGAGATGAATATGAGACTCCACTTTCATTATTATTTGTTGTAAATGAGCTCCTATCAGATACATATACAGATACTATCCCATATAGGGCTTATTCAGATATAAAAATCACAGAGTTAGGCCATACGTGCAGAATTCTAAGCTTAAAGCTCTTTCAGACTGGTCACTCTGGTCACAATGCCTTTATCTGATCATACATTTACTGTAATGCATCAGATCACAGAATATGCTATGAATAACATTTACTTATGATGCCCAGACAAAATCTCATATTTATCAGACCTAAGTCTGACATTCAATAGTTATGTTGAGTATTCAGATATCTTTTAGAATTAAAAAGCAAACAGAACACTTCCAATACATTCCTAAATATCAATGTCCTTGGACTATTAGTGTCTGGAATTATCACAATCACAATCATATCATTAACAGTTCAATAATTGGAAGTTAAATAGAAACAAATCAATCCTAGTGAGAACATGTAGGTTACTCATTGTACGCTCTAGTATACGCTATTGTCTGGATGATCTGGCAATATCTTGTTGATAGTGTTCGACTTGAGCGTCTAAATACATATACATTATACACATTACTAAAGTGATCAAACAAATACATATTTAATTATGCACATATATATGTGTCGTGTTCAATGCATGCTCAATGACTTTCCCAGGTATGTTTCATTAATCTCAATTCATAATCATTCAAACATCATAGCTTATAAATACCTAGGTTGCAATTAAGTTAATACCTTAACTATACTTGATCATGTTCTATTCATTAACCATACATTTGCTAACTCTTTTCTAGCATTACAAGTATTTCTGTAATTCCCAATTCTTATTCATTCATTCCTATTACATTATTTATAACCTTTGGAATAATTTCCATTCATATGAACATCTTTATTTCTTTAACACTCCTTGATTTCAAACTTAGATACATTGATATCAAACTTAAGGTATAACATCAATTATCAATCAAGACTTATCACACATTTAACTAACTTTTCCAACATCAAATTAGGTTCATTTAAAGCCTTAATCAAGTCCAAAAGCATCATATTTAAGTAGCTTATCCTTAATTAGCTCCACCATTACACAAATCAAACATTACTATGTAAAACCACTACCTATCATGACAAAAGTAATAATATAACATCAATTATCAATCAAAACTTATCACACATTTAACCAACTTTTCAACATCAAATTAGGTTCATTTTAAGCCCCAATCAAGTCCAAAAGCATCATATTTAAGTAGCTTATCCTTAATTGGTTCAACCACTGCACAAATAAAACATAACAATGAAAAACCACTACCCCACTGTCATAACAAAAGCTCTGCATCTGTCCATGATAGTGGGATTGGTGCCATGATCGTGGCCTGTCTAATTCTTGCACTTTTTCCATATTTTTGACATCTTTATAACAAAGTTAAAACATCATCCTTATAGTTTGTAGCACCCCCTTACCATTGGGTACGCACGGGACTCCCGCAGGTCATTCCGATACATATCCTATGATAAGGGTGAGCTACCTGTGATCACTACATTCATTCCACATAGCACCATATCAATTTTACAAATAAAGCATTAATAGAAAACCAAAATATTTTTAAAATCAACTTCTTCCTCATTTCATCCCATCAAAATCAAAAGTTTACACATCTATCATCCTTTACTGTCTGTACATCAATCCAATAGCTAGTACAAAAATGCTATAGGAAAGAGGAAAAAGTAGCAAATCTATCTAAGTTATCCAAAAGTCCCAGCTGATCGACTTGTGAGCCATGACTTCTCTCGCCAAAACAATCTAAATGGCTGGAAAAGTCACTCTGAAGCTAGGAGTCTACTCTCGGTCCTGAAAAGACAACGTTGCAATTTTGGTGAGTTCTGCGAACTCAGTGAGGTAAACATCATCGATGGTTCACTCAATTCATACAATACATTAAACATAGCACGATTTTACATCGATCAAATATCACACATTTTTCACATAAGCCACACTTTTGTTTTCACATAAGTATAAGGCATGATGTCTTTCACTCAATCAAGCACATTTAACCAAATCCATAAGAAATACTTATGTGACACTTTTCCAATTATTACGGTGTTGTGACCGAGCGCCTGAACTGTCCCTTATAGGGCTCATTAAACGTTGAGCCTGAGGCTCTAAATCACTGTTGAGCTCGAGGCTCAAATACACTCGTTGAGCTTTAAGCTCTAATCGGTGGCTGCTCCGGTCACAACTGTCATTATCTGAACATGCATTCATAAATGAAATGCATATGCCACAATTAATTTGCATATTACACGGTTAATCACATATGACACAAAAGATCATATATGTCATAAATATTCACATCCTACGCATGTAGGTCTCCAATTCACATACAAGTAGCACTTCAATAACACAACTCCCTAGTACACAGTCATTGAACCTTATGTCCGGAATCCAAAATCACAAACAAATCACAATCCCACCATTATCCACCACAAATCATAAGGAAATAATAATTGAGAGAAATCGTCTAGGTTACTCACCAACAGCTTCCGAAGCTAATGCCTGGAAGTCTCGGCAACGTCGGTGGATTGACGTTCCAAATGCGCCTCTATAACAATTCAAATACACATATATTACAAATTGTACAATAAAAAATGTATACTAATGCACATTCAGGAATTTAAATGTGTACAATGCATGTTTGTGACAATCCCGGTATCAATCCATAAATTTAACCCAAAATTTTTCCGAAAATAAACAATTCATATTCTTTTAATTGTTCCACTCACTTTGATTCAATCCATTATTTTCAAATAAATTTAAAAATCCACAAAGTCACATGGAGAGGTAAAAGAATGTTTTAGAAATCTAATGCTTCAAAAATCAGGTCAATCGGAGGTCAGATGCAAAAGTTAGAAGCAAAAGAATGGCAAAAGGGCCGGATGGGAAAATTAAAAATGGTTGCTCGCACTCGCAATAGTCTCGCAGCCGAGACACGCTTGCTGGACTAGCGCGCTCGTGATTGAGAGCTCTCGGGCTCACGAGGAGCACATCGCGTGCTCGCGAGGAGCGCGCTTGCCCTCACGAGGGCCAGCTTCTTTGCTACTCCAACTGCCAACTTTTTTTTTCACTTGTTCTTCTTCCAAAATACATAACTTTTCACTTAGGAGTCCAAATTTGACAAATTGTGCATCAACAGAAAGATAACAGAAAGACTACAATTCCTATGAAGGAATCATAGACAAATTCCACGTTTATAGGGGTCAAAATTCACTTCAAAGTATCTGTCCTGTAAATCTCATCCTAAACAGTAACACAACTTTAAAAATCATAACTTCCTATTCCATTCTTCAAAAATTCCATAATTTATATCAATGGAAAGATTAAAACACAATCTACACCTTTCATGAAGAACTTAAAAGAAAATTCAACTTCTAATAGGGTCATAATCTCAATCAAAATTTCTGCCCCATAAATTCACCCTAAACCACATCCAAACTTCACAAATTCATATCTTTCAATTCGTACATCCAAAGATGGCATATTATACATCATTAAAAAGCTATGAAATTCCTATAAAACTTTCAATAAGGCTACTTGATCAAGTTTAAACCATAACAGTCCAGAATTTGCCTCAAAACACAGTATCCACAAAACCTACACTTATGGACATTTTCACAAACAAAGCACATTAATCTTTGGAATAACATCCAAAAG
>JANZXR010367282.1:0-19614 GCA_027575705.1 Erythroxylum echinodendron
GCACCAATCCTTGCATGGCTTCCTTGATCTTCTTGGATCTTGATCTTGTGATTGGCCCACTAGGAACATATAATGGAACATCGGCAGCAACTTGTCCACCTATGGCAGCATGCTTCCCGCGTGAATCTCCATGAAATCCTCCATCCATGGTAGCAAGCTCTCAATCAAGAACATGTTTACCTTGGTTCTCATCATCCCGTCTCTCCTCAAAAGGATTCGTCCTCAAATAATCACCTACATCATGAAGGGAAAAATTAGAAACATTAAATGTTGAACTAACATTATACTCACCAGGCAAGTCCAACTTGTATGCATTGTCATTGTTCTTCTCAAGGACTTGAAAAGGACCATCTCCTCTAGGAAGCAACTTATATCTCCTTTGTGTTGGAAATCTTTCTTTTCTCATATGAACCCAAACCTAATCACCGGGTTCAAAGGACACACGCTTCTTTCCTTAGTTAGCACTAGAGGCATATTGCTCATTCCTCCTCTCAATGTTTAGCCGTACCTTCTCATGAAGGCTCTTCACAAATTCAGCCTTTCTTTTTCCATCCAAGCTAACCCTTTCATTCACAAGCAATGGTAACAAAACCATAGGAGTTAGTGGATTAAAACTATAAACAATCTCAAAAGGTGAATATGAAGTAGTAGGATGTACAACCCTATTATATGCAAACTCAATGAATGGCAAACATTCCTCCTAGGTTTTCAAGTTCTTTTTAATGATAATGTGCAATAATTGAGTTAAAGTTCTATGAACTACCTCATTTTGTCCATCAGTTTGTGAATGACAAGTAGTAGAAAAAAAAAGTTTAGTACCCAACTTACCCCACAATACTTTCCAAAAGTAGCTAAGGAACTTAACTTCCCTATCGGAAATAATACTCCTAGGTATACCATAGAGTCTCACTATCTCTTTAAAGAACAAATCATCTATGTTAGTCGCATCGTTGGTTTTATGACAAGGTATAAAGTGTGCCATCTTAGAAAACCTAACAACAACTACAAAAATCGAATCCCTACCCCTTTTTGTCCTAGGCAGTCCCAAAAAAAAGTCCATATATATGTCCACCCAAGGTTCACTAAGTACGGGTAAAGGATTATACAACCCATGTGGTAAAATCTTAGACTTAGCTTTTTTACATGCAATCCATCTACTACATATGTGAATAACATTTGATTTCATCTTAGGCCTATAAAAGGGTTCATGCAATACTTCTAAGGTCTTAACAACACCAAAGTGTCCCATCAAACCACCGCCATGTGCCTTATTCACAAGCATTTCATGCATAGAACAGATTGGTATGGAAAGTTTATTCTTCCTAAACAAGTATCTATTATGCTTGTAGAACTGACCAAATGTTGTTTTGTCACATGCACTAAAGACATTAGAAAAATCAGCATCATTATCATATAAATCTCTAATATATTCAAATCCAAGCATTTTGGTTTGCCTAGAGTTAAGAAGAACATACCTCCTTGATAGTGCATCAGCAACTATATTCTCCTTACCTTGCTTATACTTGATCACATAAGGAAAAGTTTCAATGAACTCCATCCATCTAGCATGTCTCTTGTTCAACTTACCTTGCCCCCTTAAATGCTTCACGGACTCATGATCAGTATGAATCACAAACTCCTTAGGCCATAGGTAACATTGCCAAGTCTCCAAAGCTCTATTAAGTGCATAAAGTTCCTTGTCATATGTAGGGTAGTTCACTGAAGCACCTTCAAGCTTCTCACTAAAATAGGCTATAGGACGCCTATCCCAATACCTATCCCTGAGGCATCATACTCAATCTCAAAAGTTTTAGTAAAGTCAGGTAATACTAAAACAAGTGCTGAACATAACCTATATTTAATAATATTAAAAGCATTCTCTTGAGATGTACCCCAATGAAATCCCACATTCTTTTTCACAATCTCAGTCAATGGAGTAGTTATAGTGCTAAAATCTTTGACAAATCTCCTATAAAAACTAGCCTTATGGAAAGATCTTACCTCAGTAATGGAAGTATGTTTCGGCCAATCTCTAATAGCCTTGACTTTGTCCTCATCAACCTCTATACCTTTTGCACTAACAACATAACCAGAAACACAACTTTGTCTATGCAAAAAGTACACTTATCGAAGTTAGCAAGTAACTTTTCTTTCCTCAAAAGAACAAGTACACATCTTAAATGTTCAACATGTTCATCCAAACACTTTCTATAAATTAGAATATTATCAAAATATACCAAAAAAAGTTACCAATGAAAGTTCTCAAAACATGGTTCATCAACCTCATAAAAGTGCTAGATGCATTAGTCAACCTAGAAGGCATAACTAACCACTCATACAAACCATATTTTGTTTTAAAAGATGTTTTCCATTCATCACCTTCTCTCATTCAAATTTGGTGGTAACCACTTTTAAGATCAATCTTGGTAAACACACAAGATCTATGCAATTCATCAAGCATATCATCTAATCTAGGAATGGGATGTCTATACTTTATTGTTATGTTGTTCACATCCTGACAGTCAATACACATTCTCTAAGGACCATCCTTATTAGGTAATAATAACACCGAAATAGCACATGGACTCATTCTTTCCCTCACATATCCTTTGCTCGTCAAATCCTCCACTTGCCTTTGAAGCTCCTTGGTCTCCTCTGGGTTGCTTCTGTAGGCTGGACTGTTTGGAATGATGGCTCCAGGCACAAAGTCTATTGATGTTCAATGCCTCTAATAGGTGGCCATCCACTTATAATCTCACTAGGAAATACATCCTTGAATTCCTGCAGCAAGGAAACAACAAAACTAGGAAGAGAAGAGTTAGTTTCGTTAGTGTTAAAATAAGATTCTTTGTACACCAATAGAATCATGGACTGGCAGGCCAATAAGGCTTTTCTAATCTCACTTACCTTCGCAAAGAAACCCATCTTCTTTTTACCCTCTCCTACCAAGATCCTTATTCCACCTAGTTGGTTCTACCTCCGCAACATTCTGCCTATTCACACTAGTTTCGGCCCCCACCACCTTTTCATGTTCACCCATCTTTCTAAGCTTCAATTGATCCTTATAAATCTGATTGGGTATTAGTGGAACAAGGTTTATTGGTTTCCCATCTTTTACAAAATTATAATGGTTCTTGAAACTATCATGGATCTCTCTCCTATCAAATTGCCATGGTCTACCCAATAAGATATGGCTTGCATGCATTGACACAACATCACAAAGTACCTCATCATAATACTTCTTAATAGAAACGCTAACCAACACTTGCCTAGTTACCTGAATCTCCCCACAATTATTAAACCATTGTAATCTATAGGGTGTAGGGTTTTTTATGGTAGGTAAGCTTAACTTCTCTACAAGGGATGTTTTAGAAACATTGGTACAACTTCCCCCATCTATGATCATGCTACATACCTTAGACTTGATGTGGCATCTAGTATGGAATATGTTCTCCCTTTGCTGGACAGAATCATCCACCTTGATTTGAGTATTCAAGATATGCCTAGTTACAAGGGATAGCATCTCCACTCCATCTATGGGTTTAGTAGCTCACCATCATCGCTATCATCCACCGAAGATGGTATGTCATCACAATCATCATCACTCTCAGTCTCCACTTTTCCATTGTCCCTCATAATCATAACTTTCTTGCTTGGACATTGAGAAGCAATATGTCTTATACCCAAACAACGAAAACACTTAATATCACGAGAACGATTAGTTGGGGTTTCAAATTTACCTTTGGGCTCATTGGAGACATCATCTTTAGCCTTGATAGGCTTAGTTTTGGGCTTAGGAGAACTCCCAAAATTCTAATTTTGCTTGTTCCAATTCTGCATCCATGTTGAGCTAGAATTGTTGAGGTTCTTTGCTATCTCTTTTCTTTTGAGTTGTCTCTTCACCTTTATGGCCATGTGGACCATGTCTTCAATCTCCACATAATGTTGCAACTCCACAACATTTGTAATATCTCTATTTAGCCCATTCAAGACCCTTGCCATAGTGGCCTCACGGTCCTCCTCCACATTAGCCCAAATCATGGCTACCTCCATCTCCTTGTGGTACTCATCCACACTCTTGGACCCTTGAGTAAGGCTTTGAAGCCTTTGGAATAGATCTCTATAGTAGTGGTTAGATGTGAACCTCCTCCTCATGGGAGCCTTCAAATCATCCCAACTATCAATAGGCCTCTCTAGGTTTCTCCTCCTACTAGTCACTAGTTGATCCCACCATACAAGAGCATAGTCTTTAAGCTCCACAACAGCAAGCTTTACCTTTTTTTCCTCTGAATAATTGTGACAATCAAAGATCAAGTCAATCTTTTTCTCCCACTCTAGGTAAGCTTCAGGGTCATTCCTACCTTGGAATGGTGGTATCTTCATCTTAATGCTCCCGAAGTTTTTGTCCACCATATCCCTTCCTCCTAGGTTTCTACCTACATCATCATCTCTCCCACCTAAATGTTGCCTATGCATCCTTCCCCTAGCTCCTTTACCTCGGCCTTTACCCATAACAACCCCTACATCATACTCCTTATCATGCAAAATGGTCATGGCATCATCTTCTTCATAATCTAAAAATTCAGTTTGCTCCCTATTGTTTTGGACCCTCCTTGGTTGCCTCCTAAGCTTGTTAGCTTTAAGGGAATCCATTCTGTCCTTCATCTCCTCAAACAAGAAGTCAAACCATTGAAATTGTTATCGCATAGATGGAATCATGAACTTGAGATCACCATCCATGCTTGTAGAAGTCTATTGGTAACGCTTTCCTCTTGCTTAGACATGATGAAAACATCAAATGAATATTAGTAAACAAGAAATATCCTCACTCACTCCCTTAGTGTTTACACTCAAAGAATGACACTCCACTCGTGTTTCACTCTTCTTGGCTTTTTTCCGATGCTAATCTCACTCACTCTTGCCTTTTTCCACTCTTGTTTTCTCTATCAAGTTCTTTTGGAACAAAGCAAACCTTCAAATAACCCAAACGATGTAATAGTTCACTAAATATAATCAAGAATGGGTTTTTTAGAAGAAAAGGTTGAAAAAGTTTAGAAAAAGAACAAAAGAATGTTAAAAGAAAAAGAAAACTTAACTTTCTTGAACTTCTTGACACTTTCTTGCACTTTCTTGGAGTTTCTTACACTTTGCTTTCACTTTCTTTTCTTTTCTTTTCTGTTTTCTTTTTCATATAACTTTCTCTTTTTTTGATTTATGCAAGAACCCTAATATTTGAAGAACAAGGTGTCTTGGACTATATTGCACGAAAAACAAAGAAACAAGATGAACTAAAAAAAGAAAAAAAAACTAAGAAAATCGAATCTGTTTTGGGTGGAACAGATAGGTGAGGTTGGTTGGTATGTTCTAGGGTATGAGGGTGGAAATTTTCTTGGTTTTAGTGTATGGGGTGTGGATCTTGATATTAAAAACAAGATATTAAGGGTGAATCTTGAATTGAAAGGATAGAAGATTTGGTTTAGGATGGCTCCGATTACCAAATGATGTGAGCCCAATAGAGATGAACCCTAGAAAACCCACAAGAATCTGATTATATGATCCCAAGAAACCTAAACACAAATTTTGTTTGATGGACCTTGACCCTTTGTCTAAAAAGACAAGAACCTTGGTATAAAGATCCTACACCCAAGAAACAATGAAACCAAACACTTAAACTATATTAAATTCTAAACCCAAGGAATATAGAAACTTGAACAAAGGTTATAATGGAAGTGTTGTGAACGCCACAAAGAAAGGATTTCTTTGATAAGTTCTAGTTTTGTTCTTTCAAGAACTCAAGGAGAAAACTCTCTGTCAATTTTCAATATAATAATCTAAATTGTCAATCATAATGAACGTCCAAGACTTTTTAAATACTGTTTCTAATAGAACTCTAAGAAACAAGTTCATATCAAATCTGATTTGACCAAGTCTCTAACTTCCTAATCTAATATGTATCACACCAATCCTAGTTCATGTAGGATTCTAAGACAAGATAAACCTAATCTAATTTTTTTTACAAACTAATCCTACTTGTAGCAAAAGTCCAAGTCATGCCAATCCAACTTGGAATAGTATTGTAAGACTTAATTACAAATCAAACTCTAGCTAGTCAAATCTGATCCAAATCTAATCTAAAGAAACCAAATCAGATTTAAACACAACCAAAGGCCTCCCTAACTTAGAATTATGGCCATACTAAGAAAATATAACCAAATGAACCAATACTTGAGCCTTGGACATGATTCATGGCCCAAACATGTAATCTTCAAGAATCTGTCCAAGAATGCACAACCCAAACATTTAATCTTCAAGATTGGTTTAGTCTTCCACAACCTTGATATAATGGATAAAGATTAGATCTCCCTCTTCCAAGCCTAACATGAATGGCTTGTGCTTCAATTTGGCCCAATTTTCCAAATCTACCTAAGTTTTGTGCACCAATCCTTGCATGGCTTCCTTGATCTTCTTGGATCTTGATCTTGTGATTGCCCACTAGGAACATATAATGGATCATTGGCAGCAAATTGTCCACCTATGGTAGCATGCTTCCTATGTGAATCTCCATGAAATCCTCCATCCATGGTAGCAAGCTTTTCATCAAGAACATGTTGACCTTGGTTCTCATCAGATAGTATGAATTTCAGATGTTGATTTATGCAGGAAGGTAGGGACAACATAATGAACCATCAAGATATGTGGTTTGGACCTGCCTAGAGTGGAGGGAGGAATGGAAGGAGAAAGATGTTTGGGAAACGAGTTATTCTGCCCTAGTTTCAGACCTAATGTAGACATTAACTTCAAGAGGAAGGAGACTAATATGAACCTTAGTGAAGGAAAAACTAAGACCTAAAATCAAGAAGGAAAAGAAACACCAAAATAATTCTTAAATCAAGTAAAGAACCTATCCTTATCCAACTTGTTGATTGGAACCAAAGTTATAAGTTGATCGTTATAAGTTACTTTGAAAAGACTAGATTTAGATTTTGACTAAAGAAATAAAAGAAAGATCTCATAACAAAGAAACACTCAAATTTTATTACTGATAAGATGATTTTTGTAATACACTAGATTGCCTCTTTAAATATCCCCAAATGATGAAAATCCTATAGGGAAATTTATTCTTGACTACTCCTAAAAATGATCTTAATAGGAAAGACCTGACCAGGAATGATTCCCTTAACAAATGGATATAAATCAGCCAAAAGAATATGAATTAATAAAAGAAAGTCAAAACATGAAATTGTCATCTAATCCTACATATTTAGCCTTTTCAAAAGGCAAATATGCATATTAGGCTTCATTAAAAACAAGCATCTAGTTTATCGTTGCATATAGGCTCTAAGGATTATTTTTCATAATTAGGCTTTGACCATCATCTTGAGCCCAAACTAATATTGGTAATGCCTTATAATCTTCAACAACAGTTACCTTATCTTTATGTTCTTAGTTCTTGCTCTTGTCATAAGATCTCTAATGTCTTGTAGTGGATCGGTAAGTGTTGATGCAAGATGATCTCTATCATTCTCTCCCTCCTAGAAATGATTCGTCCTTAAATCACTTACATTAAATAAAGATAAGTCAGCAACATTAAAAGTGACACTAGCATTTCCATAATGACTTGGTAAATCAAACTTGTAGGCATTGTCATTGATTCGCTCCAACATTTGGCAAAGTCCATCTCCTCTAGGTTGCAATTTTGATTTCCTTTGGGCAGCAAATCTTTCTTTATTTATATGAATCCAAACCCAATCTCTAGGTTTAGAGGTAACTCTAGCAAAACCCTTATGACTTGCCTTGTATATTGCTCATTCTTTTTCTCTGTATTAGTTTGAATCTTGGCATGCAAATCCCTATCAAAATCTTCGTCTCTTTCCATCAAAATTTTCACATTCATTTGTAGATAAAGGCAAGACATCTAAAGGAGTCAAAAATTAAAACCTTACACAATTTCAAAGGTGAATAAAACGTTCTAGAATGTACAATCCATTATATGCAAACTCAACAAATGATAAATATTTTTCCATTATTTCAAGTTCTTTTAACTGATAGTATGCAACAATATACTATTAACTACCTCAGTCAATGTTTGTTTATTGCCTAATTTACACCACAAAGTGTAGCAAAGATGACTAAAGAACTTAACTTCTCTTTCACTCAATTATTCTTGGCAAACTATGCAAATGTTGTATCCCATTAAAGAGTAAATCAGCAATATACATGATATCATTAGGTTTAGAACATGCAATAAAAAGTGGCATTGAATTGAACCTATCATCAACAACTATCACAATACAAAATCCATAGATCAATCCAAGGTTGATTAGGCATGGATAAAAGAGTATACCAACTGTGAGGCATTAACATTGACTTAGCTTGTTTATAGGTTATGCATTTATCACTTATAGATTGCACATCATGTTTCATGTTGAGCCAATAAAAATGCTGATGTAATGCATCTATGGTCTTTTTAATACCAAAATGCACTTAGACACACAAAGTTTATCTTTCTTGAATAAAAATTCATTATGCCTATAAAAACCACCATATGCACACTTAGAACATGTAAGCCACACTTGTCCAAAATCAACATGACTATCATACAAATTCTTAATGAACTTAACCCAACCAATTTAGTTTGTAAAGAATTCAATACTGCATACCTCCTAGATAATTCATCAGCCACAACATTTTTCTTTCTTTGCTTGTATTTGATTATATTTGATTATAAAAAGGAATGTTTCAGTAAACTCTAACCAAGGCATGTCTTTTCTGCAATTTACCTTAGCACCTTAGAAACTTTTAGCTCTCATGATTTGAATGTATAATTGACTTCTTTGGTCACAAGTAGTGTCCTTACCAATGCATATGATTTCTTATCATAAGTTGGATAATTCAAGAATGCTCCACTAAGCATCAAACAACTCCTGTACCAATTCCTGACACATCACATTCAATCTTAAAAACTTATAAAAGTTAGATAAAAAAAGAAAAAAATGCACTAATCAACTTATCTATATCTAAAGGCCTTTTCATGCACATCAGTCCATCTAAAGAAGACATTCTTTTTAACAATTTCATTTAGAGGAACTGTTATAGAACTAAAATCCTTTACAAACCTACTATAAAAACTTGCTAAATTAAGAAAAACTTTATACATCATTTGCATTTTCAAGTGTAGGCCACTTTTTAATTACCTTGATCTTTTCCTCATCTACACTAATTCCATTTTCATACATGACAAATCTAAGAAACACAACAGATTCCATATATAACGTTCACTTCTCCAAATCAGCATATAATTTATATTCCCTTAAGTCATAAAACACATAATGCAAATGTTTGGCATGTTTATCCAAATTCTACACTAAAATTTCATCAAAGTAGACAAAGACCAATTTTTTGGTAAAAGGTTGCAAAACATTGTTCCTTAATCTCATTAAAGTACTTCGTACATTAGTTAAACCTAAAAGCAATACTAACCACTTGTTTAAAAAGCATTTGTCCATTCGTCTTTGTCTTTCATGCAAAATTGATAATACCCACTTTCTAAATCAATCTATGAAATTAAGAAAGAATCATGCAACTCATCAAGCTTATCATCTAATATAGGTATATGTGGTAGCTTAACAATCAACACACGTGCGTCATGCTCCATCTTTCTTTGCTAATAAAGTTATAGGAACCAAACAAGGGTTGAGACTCCCCTCACGAACCCTTTCTCCTCTAACTCATCCACTTGCCTATTAATGTACTTTATATCCTCATATTAGCTATATAAGTTGGTCTATTAGGGTTCTTGAACCTGGGATAAAATCAATTTAATGCTCAATGCCTCTTAAAGATGGTAATCTTGGGAATAATCAAAAAATTCATTACTATTCATATAGAACTGAGTATAAAAGATATGCTCGTGTTGGGCCTCATCATTTTCATCCTTCTATTGAATGTTAAGAGTTTGCCTAGTGATCAACAACTCTCTACTCACAGTTCCTTCAAACATCATATCACTACAATCCTCCTATGGTAGAATTTCATAATCATTTGGGCTAACATTATCTACGTCACCATTGTCTTAAATAAACATAGTGATACAAACCCTAAGCAAACAACGCTTAAGACACAAAAAAATCATATGGTAGAAACCCTAAGAATTGTCTTGAAAATTTAGTTTTGAACCCATCCTTATACAAACTAGCCATATAGAACTGAAGTTATAATGAATGAAAGCATAACCTTAACTAAACAATGCCAATTAGAATTAAAATCGTAGGTTGATTGCCATTAGTATTCCCAATTAGATCAGATAGAGTTCCTAGGCATGGAACTAAGATCATGGCTCGTCACAATTGAAGAAACACAATTTATATTAATCCAAGACTGAATAACAAAACAGAGTACAACCCTTTATATAGGCCTAACAAAACCTAATGATACATTAGGAATCTTAAAAATAAAAGAAAACATATTATCCTTGTCTATTTTGACAACTTATGACTCTTAATAAAAAATAGGAAAGATAACTAATCAGTTGTTATCAAGAATCCTTTTACAATTTGTTTAATTTGTTTGCTCAACTAAAATATTAAATCATAAAACAATAAGGGAACTTAATATTTAAATCCTAATATAACTAAATTATTGACTCAAATAAATGTTGAAACCATCTTGACATTGTTGAACAATTGTGGACTTCTTTGAGTTCTAATGTTCTAGACTTTTGGGACTTCAATTGATGCTAGATATGTACTTGGTCATCTTGGTTTGTTCGACTTAACTCAAAACAATGCAAAATATTGACTATTTTTGAAACTCCAATAGATTTTGCTTTGGTATGCTCTTGATCTTACAACTTGGATACAAGTGATAGTAAAGCCTCCTTTATTCTCTTGGCTCCTAATTTATTCATTGGACCTCCTTTACCTTGCAAAGAAACTCAGAAGTGCTTAACATTAGGGGATAGTACTTGGTTGCCATCATTCACTCCCTCCCCAAAAGGATTAGTCCTCGAATCACTTGCATCAAGTAAAGAAAGATCAACAACATTGAAAGTAGCACTAAAATTACCATTAGAACTTGATAAATCAAATTTATAAGCATTGATTTTTATCTTCCCTAAAAGTTGAAAAGGTCTATCCCCTCTTGACTGCAATTTAGACTTCCTTTACTTGGGAAATTGCTCCTTCCTAAAGTGCACCCAAATTGAATCATTAGGTTCAAAATAGACCTTAACTTGCCCTTTTTTTGCTTCCCTTGCTTACTGCTCCTTCCTCCTCTTAATGTTAGCTCAAACTTTAGCATGCAATCCCTAAAAATCTCATCTTTCTTCTTACCATTTAAGTTGGTACTCTCAAGAGTAGGTAAAGATAAAATATCCAAAGTAGTCAGGGGATTAAAATCATAAACAACTTCAAATAGAGAATAATCAGTAGTAGCATGCACACAGCAATTATAGGCAAGGTCAATGTGAGGCAAACAATTCTCACAATGTTTTAAGTTCTTTTGGATAATCACACGCAAAAGTGCAGTGTCCTATTAATTACTTTAGTTTAACCATCCCTTTGAGGATGTGAAATAGTAGAAAATAGCAATTTAGTTCCTAGTTTTGACCATAAAGTATGCCAAAAATGACTATGGAACTTAATGTCTTAGTCACTTACTATAGTCCTAGGTAGTCCATGCAATTGTGTTTCTCTAAAGAATAAATCAGCTATATGTGTTGCATTATTCATCTTGGAACATACAATAAATGTGCCATTTTACTAAATCTATCGATAATGACAAATATGATATCCTTATCAAATTGTGACCTAACAACCCATCAATATATCAATCCAAGTTTCATTAGGTACAAGTAATGGTTTGTATAGACCATGCGGTTTGACTTTAGAGTTATCTTGTCTACCTGTAAGGCATTTATCACAAATAGATTGCACATTACGTTTCATATTAGGCCAATAAAAATGCTCATACAAAACATCTAATGTCCTACTCCAAAATGTTCCATTAGACCCCTACCATAAGCCTGTCTCACAAACAATTCATGCAATGAACAATCAAGCACAAAAAACTTATCTTTTTTGAAAAAATAACTATCATGCATAAAATATTCATTATAAGCACCCTTATTACACACGCCCCATACTTGACGAAAACCAACATCATTAGCATACAAGTCTATAATCATCTCAAAACTAAGTAGTTTAGTTTGCAACATAATAAGTAATGCATAAGTTTGTGACAATACGTCTACAAAAACGTTTTATTTACCTTCCTTATGCTTAATGACATAAGCGAATGTCTTTATGAACTCCAATCATTTAGCATGCCATTTGTTAAATTTCCCTCATGATTTCTGAAATTTGAGACTCTCATGATCTAAATGTATTATGAACTCCCCTGCCTACAAATAATGTTGTCAAGTCTATAATGCTCTCAACAATGCATACAACTCCTTATCATAAGTGTGATATTTCAACAATGCATCGCTAATCTTCTCATTAATGTATGCAATCGGCTTAGATTCATGCATGAAAACAACTCCTACACTAATTCCCAATGTGTCACATTTAATTTCAAAAGATTTATTAAAATCAGGTAAAGTAAGCAAAGATGCATTAGTTAATTTCTATTTCAATGTATTAAATGCTCTCTATTGTCATTCACCCCACTTAACACTACATTGTTTTTAACAAGTTCAATTAGAGGAGCAGCTACAAAACTAAAGTCCTTAAAAACCTCCTATAGAAACTTGTTAACCATGAAAACTCATAAATTTGTTTTGCAATTGTAGGTGTATGCCACTCTATAATTGCTCAAACCTTTTACTTATCTACACATTACTTTGCAAGCTCACAACTTATCCAAAAATCATTAAGGACTCCATGCAAAATGAAAACTTCCTAAGATTAGCAAACAACTTACGCTTTCTTAATGCCTTAAATAAATTATGCAAATGCTCAAGATGCTCATCCATGTTCTTACTATAAAACTTATAATATCATCAAAATGAAATACAACAAACTTTCCAGTAAAAGCACATAAAACATGGTTCATTAACATCATAAAAGTACTTGATTCATTAGTATAACCAAAATACATAACCAACCACGCTTACAAACCATAATTTTTTAAAGTAGTTTTCCATTCATTACCTTCTTTCATTCTTATCTTACAGTAACCACTTTTCAAACCAACTTTAGGAAAGGCACAAGAACCATAGAACTTATCAAGCATATCATCTAATCTAAGAATTGGATGTTTATACTTTATAGTGATTTTGTTGACGACTGTATAACCAATTCCATACACTACATTCCATCCTTCTCTAGGACTAATATCATAGGAATTGAACATGAAAGCAACCTCTCCCTCATAAGCCATTTCTACACCAACTCATTAACTTGCTATTGAATCTCCTCAGATTCCTCATGATTAGTCCTATAAGTTGGCCTATTGGGAATTGAGGATTTTGGGAGAAAACTAAGCTGATGCTCAACACCCTTATGGGTGGTAATGATTCATTCAAGGTTGGAGGTACACATCAAGAAGCAAGATCCTTTAACCATTCATCGAGGACCAATGATAAGAGCTAAAACTAAAAGGATGAAAGAAGCATTAACATGCTTACTTGAAAACATTTGGAAGAACAAGCTCAACTAAATTCTATCAAGGGTCTATATATATAAGAAGAACTTAATAATCATTAACATGATTCAAACATGTTCAAATCATAAAGACAATGACCCAAATCACATTGTTTGACTCAATCTAGCCCATTGAAGAATAAAATGCCAATCAACCTTGATTATGTGTGTTTAGATCTTAGGTTGTTATTTGTGTTATTTTGAACTTTAGTAAGTTGGGCTTGGTTTATTTGCGGTGTGAGTTCAGCATGCTAGAATTAGGGTTTTAATTTTGTTAAGTGTGAGTTCATCATTCGATTAGTAGAGTGATGGGAATACTTTGTTTCTTACTTTCAAACTTGAACGATCCAACTTTCCATTAATTTTGAAGTGTGTTAATTTGCATTCAATTGGTGTCTTAGTTCTTTAGCTATTGGGGTGTATGGTTGCTAAATTGAAGATTTTCATCATTTGGTACAAGAGCTTTTGGCTAAAGTTTGAGGTTTGCATATCCATTTTTTTGCTATTCATCTAGTTCTTCATTCTCTTTTTTCTTCTCTACTAGAACTATAGCTATTTATTTTGTTCTTTCTTCAATTTCAATTATTGTTAATCTTTGTTTATTGTTGGTTTGAAGAAAAAAGTATAAAGGAACTGAGTTCTAACTTATGATAGAGTTTGTACCACTTTAAATTGGCTACTTCTTTTTTTTCTTAGACCTACCCCTTGTCACTCCATTGAATTGCTATACTCTGAATTGTTTGTTTAAGGAACTTAACTAATCTAAGAACCCATAAATAAGACAAGAGTGGTAAAAAGCAAGAGAGGTGATACTAGCATCGTGAAAAGCCATATAAAGTGTGAAACACAATTGGAGTGATCCATTAATTGGGTGGAACACATAAGGGAGTGTGTGAGGTTTTGTAATTTTTTAAAGACATGTCTAATAAAGACAAAGAAGTGAGTTCTTCCTCAAATGATCAAGTAATTCAAGCATTGTAGCAATAATTTGAGTGAATGCTCAAAATGATGGGAGATGTAAGAGATCATTTAGAAAAACATGATGTTGCACTTGCCAAATTGCAAGGTGAGCCACAGTAAGGAAAGTAACCAGCCTTTGTCCATACTAATTATTATGGTGGAATTGATACGATTGATGACTAAGCTACCATTGTTGGTCTAGAAGTTAATCCTAGAAGACAAAATAGGAGAGGACATTTTGATAATGTGAACCGAAATATAGGGAGCATTAAAATAAAGATTCCTCCTTTTCAAGGGAAGAATAATCTAGATGGATATTGGAGTGGGAAAGAAAAGTGGAGATGATCTTTGAATGCTATAATTATTGTGAAAAAAATGGTAAAATTAAGCACTGTTGAATTTTGTGATTATGTTATTTTTTGATTGCATCAATCGTATAAAGATAGGCATGGAAATGGGGAAAGACTTATGGAAACATGGCTATAGTTGAAACAAATGAGAAAGAGATTTATCCCTAGCCACTATTATAGGGATGTGCACCATCATTTACAAAGTTTGGCACAAGGTTCCATGAGTGTGGAAGAATATCAAAAAGAGATGGAGATAGCCATAATAAGGGGTTAATGTGAAGGAGGATCATAAAGTAACTATAGTTAGGTTCTTGAGTGGTTTGAACAAGAACATTGCTGATCTTGTGGAATTACAACACTATGTGGAGATTGAAGACATGGTAAATATGACCATGAAAATTGAAAGGTAGCTCAAATGCAATGATATAAGTAATTATGGTTCTAAACCTTGTTAGGGCTCTTCTTCTTCTTCTTAGAAATAGAATTGGAGTAAGAAGGATGATTAACCTTTTGTTAAGCCAAAATATGATGATTTTATGAATAAAAATGAAATAGGTAGTAAGGGTAAAGGTGAGAATAAAAATAATCAAACTAGAGGACTTAAATGTTTTAAGTGCCTAGGACATGTTCATTTGGCACGTGAATGTCATGTGAGACACAATAGGAACTTGTCCTAGAGAACATTCAACAAGATGGAGTTATTCCCGAGAACGAATAGAATCAAACACACATATGGAAGTAGAAGAAACAAAATTGAAAAGATAAAACACAAAGAGAAAAGGGGGTTAGAGGAATGTTAGTCAATGGAAAGAACCCAAAGAGAACTTGTCTCCTAGAATCCTAGCCTTAGGACACCACAAAGGAAGACCACGCCTTTGATAAGTCAAGTATACGCCTTTGATAAGTCAAGTATTCTCAAAGAAACAAAGAAAGAAAAAATGATTTGAATAATATTCAATATTATGTTTGAATGAATCTCCCCTCAAAGTATATAAAGGGTGCCTATTTATAGGCAAAACTTTCTACATGGGAATTTCGTTCAGCCCTTTGCCTTGCACACTCAGACTTTAAATCTAATCCAATTTTATCTCCTAAGCCTCCTTTTGCTAGCTCATGTCCATGCAAGTCATGTCCCAAGCTTCCTTGAGGTGGATCACACCATGTATGCTTCTTTTTTTGTCTTTCATATGCCCATGGTTCTCCATCATTCCCTTCCTCCTCGAAAGGATTCATCCTCGAATCTACAGCATCAAAGAATGATAAGTCAAATACATTGAATGTAGCAATAACATTACCATAGGAGTTAGGCAAATCAATTTTATAAGCATTATTATTAATCCTTTATAAAACTTGAAAGGGGCCATCTCCTCTTGTCTGTAGCTTAGATTTCCTTTGTTTTGGAAACTTCTCCTTTCTCAAGTGAACCAAACCTAGTCACTGGGTTCAAATACAACATTGATCAATTTTTCTTTCAAGGTGTTAAAAGCAACTTCTTGTGAATCACCCCATTTAAAAATCATTTTTTAAAACTTGAAACAGGCCATCTCCTCTTGTCTGTAGCTTAGATTTTCTTTGTTTTGGAAAAATCTCCTTTCTCAAGTGCACCCAAACCTAGCCACTAGGTTCAAATACAACATTGATAAATTTTTCTTTCAAGTTGTTAAAAGCAACCTCTTGTGAATCATTCAAAGGGGTAGCAATAGTAGAGAAATCCTTCACAAATCTCCTATAGAAGCTTGTCAAGGCATGGAAGCTTCAAATTTCATTTGCATTCTTAGGAGTCATTCTTTAATTGCCTTCACTTTCTCTTCATCAACTTGAAGTCCTTCAGCACCTATAACAAAACCAAGAAACACAACAATATCCATACAAAAGGAAAATTGGCATAAAGTTTATTCTTTTTTATAAGTCCAAACACATCATACAAGTGTTTTACATGATAATCTAAACTCCTAGAATACACTAGAATTTTATCAAAATAGATAACTACATACTTTCCAATAAAAGGGCTAAACACATAATTCATCAAACTTATGAAAGCACTAGGTGCATTATTCAAGCTAAAAGGCATAACTAACCACTCATACAGCCCAAACTTAGTTTTGAAAGCAGTTTTCCACTCATCACCCTTTCTCATTTGAATTTGATGGTACCCACTTCTAAGATCAATTTTAGAAAATATACAAACATCATCCAACTCATCAAGCATATCATCTAAATGAGGGATAGGGTAACGATATTTCATCACGATTTTATTGATGGCTCTACAATTAACACACATTCTCCATTTGCCATCTTTCTTAGGATCAAGTATAATTGGAGCAACACCCGCTCAAACTTTCTCTCCCAAAGCCCTTTTCATAAGCTCTTCAACTTGTCTTTAGATCTCTTTAGTTTCTTTCGGATTGGCTTTAACGCAGACCTATTTAAAATTGAAGCTCTGGGAAGGAAGTCTATATAGTACTCAATGACTCTCAAAGGGAGCAATCCATCGGGAGTCTCCTCTGAAAATAAGTCATTGAAGTCCTGCAACAAAGACAAAACACTAGACGACAAAGATGGATCAAGCTCATCAATAGTTAAGAAAATATCTTTATATAAAAGTATATAAGACTGTTCACATTTTAAAGCTCTCTTGGTCTCACTTGTTTTAGCAAATAAAGCCACTCTCTTTTCTTCAATTTCCCACTTCGTTTTATTTTCTCCCTCTCTTTCTTTTCTTTTGCTCTCAATTTGCATTCTCTCTCAATCCTCACTTGATCCTCTTAAGCTTGAATGGGCCTAGGACATTTTAGCACAATATTTTTACTATGGAAAGGAAAAGAATAGCAATTTTTAAATCCATCATGCCTAACTTTTCTATCAAATTTCCATAACCTACTAAGCAAAAAATGTCCAACATACATAGATGCAACATCACATAAAATCTTATCATGATACTTGCTAACAGAAAATGCAACCATCACTTGTTTGGTGACTTCCACCTCACCACAATTATTAAGCCATTGTAATTTATATGGTCTAGGATTTTTCAAAGTTGGTAATTTAAGCTTGTCAACAAGTAAAGTGCTAGAAACATTGGTACAACTTCCACCATCTATGATCATGCTACAAACTTTACCATTAATGAGACACCTTGTAAGAAAGATGTGTTCATATTGCTCTTCTTCATGATCTTCTTTTCATTGGATATTAAGAGCATGCCTAGCCAAAACGGCTTCACTAACCTTAGCCTCACAATCAACATTGGAGGCATCTGTCTATGGAGGCACATCATCAAAATCATCACTGCCACTACTTTCAGTAGCAACATTACCATTCTCAAGTAAAATCATAGTTCTTTTGTTAGGGCATTAAGAAGCAATATGACCAAAACCTTGACATTTAGAGCATTCAACTTTAGAAGAAGGAGTAGAAGAAGAGGGCTTAGAGTCATTTTTACCCTTAGGAATTGGAGTAGAGAATTTAGGCTTACTTTCCTCCTTTAGCTTGACGTCTATCTTGGATTTGAAATAATTTTTGGACTCCTTCAAGCTTTTCTTCCAGTAACTTAATCCAGCACCATTTTGGATCTTTAATTGCTTTTCTACCATGATGGCCTTATGCAACAACTCATCCATATCAAGGAAATTTTGCAGCTCTACAATGGAAGCAAATTCAAGGAACAAACCATCAAGAAATCTTCTCATGGTATCTTCCATGTCCTCCTCAACACTGGCCCTAATCATGATGATCTCTATCTTGGTGGTACTCTTGATCACTTATGGATCTTTGCCTCAATATTTACAGATATTTGAACAAGTATCGATAGCAATGACTTGGGACAAAGTTCTTTCTTATGATGACTTTCATTTCTTGCCATGTGCAGATTGGTCTTTCAATATTTCACCTTCTAACAACCTGCAATTGATCCTACCAAATACTAGCATAATAAAAAAACTCAATAGCAATAAGTTTTATCTTTTTGTCTTCACTATATGTGTGACACTCATTTAAAAAATACATGTTCTATTTTCCTATCCCACTCTAAATACCATTTAGGATCATTTTTTCCTTGCAAAGAAGGATTTTCATTTTTATGTTTTCAGGAGCATAAATCTGCCTCTCTAGGTGTTGGGGCCTTTATCCTTGAATTGCACATATTCATCTTCTTTATGGAACATCCCTCTAGGACCTTTAGAGTTTGATGTGGATTGGATGTCATCCAACCTAGAATTCAACCGCCAAAATTAATCATGCACGGCCTTTCTAAACACTTTGAGATCTTATTCATGTGATTCATCTTCTTGAGACATGTTTATGAACTACAAAATGTTAGCAAACAAACAAAATATGGACCTCACCACTCAACCTCACTTGTATATACTCAGTAGATGCCAAACAACTCGTGTATCACAAAAAATTGGCTTTTTCTGTAATGCAAACACTCTTGCCTTTCACCACTCAACTTACTATCTATAGTATCCTTACTCGAAACAAGACATAATCAAATAAAAGCAATCAAACCAAGTGGTATCCAAGACTAAAATCCAAAAATAAAATTCTCAAAGAAACAAAAAGGGAAGTAGATGTTAGTAGTGTGCTCTAGGCCAATGGATATTTGTGATTCATGTATTAACATTATGACTTGTTAATAATATATTATGAGATATTCCTTTTAT
>JANZXR010367317.1:0-19608 GCA_027575705.1 Erythroxylum echinodendron
ACTTCGTTTGCAAGAGTCCTGGAACTTCAGAAGAATCAGCAGAGCCCAAAACTAAATGATTGATGCATCTATGAAGGAATCTGCACAATGAATAGATAAATCATGAAAAGAGCTGATTTCAAAATTAAAAAGTTTAAAAGTATAAAGAAATGAAACAAAAGCTGAATGTGCATACCTTCGACAATTTGAAGGAAAAATGCTGGTTTTTGTTATCATTGTAAGCAATTAAAATAGATATTCCAGTTTAAGAAACTTAAAATTAAAGGAAAACTACATAGCCAAACAAAAATTAAAGTAGAGCAGCATGGCAAAATGTCAAGATGCAAGCAAAGGATAGTTAATCTAACAATCAGAGTGATGGGTTCCCAAAAGTACCATACGCCTAGGGAAGAGATACCGAACAGAACTGCAGCAGACCACTTGTTTTCATAACCAAAGAACACAGTAACTTTGCAAACAAAAAAAGAGTTAAGAACACAATGCAGTTATCTGCTCCAAACTCAAAATGCACGGGCAACAGCCTTGCATAGGAAGTTCACTTGTTCAAGAAGGCAACAATCAGATAGCATATTCGAGTTCAAGTAAAATGAAAATATGACAAAAAGCATTCCCTGAGTCTTAATCAGTTTTTTTACTCTTGGTCCTAATAAAACACTAAATTATCACTTTTGCATCAGACAATGACAAAGTACACCAAAGACCATCATTAGCACAATTGTACTGCAATTTAGCCTCTTTCAACTGCCAGGTGGAGGTCAACCATAATGGGAAATTTTCCCAGCAACTAAATGAAAGCCATTGCCAATATGCAGAGTGGCTCTCTTTTATTTTTCAATTCCTTTCTTTCCTACAGTTGTTACCGCTACATTGCATAGCTTTTTCAAAAGATGAATCAGCATTAAGAGTAACAGGAAATAAAGAAAATATACTCCTCAAACATATATACCTTCAACAAATCAAAATCTTAAGAAACAGAGTAGCGAAGAAACGCGCACCTAATGTCCCATATAAGGACCACCCTGCTGAGACCTGCCTGCACCGCCTTGCCCCATTTGTGGATTCATCTGAGGGTTCACATACCCGCCCTGCATTGGTGGCTGGTTTCCATAAGCAGCACCACCCTGATTACCATATCCAACAGATGGCACTCCCTGGTTCACGGCTCCTCCTCCAAAGGCTCCGAGCAGATTCCCAATCCCCAATCCTGCTCCTTGGGTAGCTATCAGTGCAGTCAAGGCCTGTCCAAGTGCTGGGTTCAAACCCTGTGCTGCCATCCCCGGGTTGAAACCCACAGACGATGCTGAGGGTGCCATTAGATGCCCAGGGCCACCAGAAGCACTAGAGTTGAATTTCCCTTTCTTTGCCGAATGCTGGTAATGAGGCTGATGATGGTGATGGTGATGCTGCTGCTGCTGCTGATGA
This sequence comes from Erythroxylum echinodendron, assembly GCA_027575705.1. NCBI lineage: Eukaryota > Viridiplantae > Streptophyta > Magnoliopsida > Malpighiales > Erythroxylaceae > Erythroxylum > Erythroxylum echinodendron. Next base: position 1,423 of record JANZXR010367317.1, read on the forward strand.
TGATGATGACCTCCACTACCACCAGCATTTCCATAACCCGGTTTACCATATTTCAGCCCGTCAATTGCCTTCTGGCAATGTAGAGTACACTCCTCAAATTTCTTATAAGGTTCCTCCAATGCTCTCTTTGCACTCTCCACACTCTTATACACAAAAAGAGCAAAACCCTTAGGTTTACCAGTATTCCTATCTAGACCCAATGGACCCTCCTCAATTTCCCCAAACTGCTTAAAAAACTGAAGAAGCTTCTCGGGATCAATATCTGCTGAAACATTACTCACAAAAATCTTCCTCTGGGTATACTCTGACACTCCTGGAGTTGATGAACTCGTCGGAGTTGGAGGCAGTGCCGGTCCAGTAGTGGCCAATTGGCACGAAGTAAGCCTATTCCCAATCTTTTTCTGCGGCTGTTTCAAAGCCTTGCGCGCTCCAACCCTATGTTTGTACAAAATAAACGCATATCCCTTTGATTTTCCAGAAACCCTATCGGTCACAGCCTTGCAATCCTCAATTTCCCCAAACTTCCCAAATTCAGCTTTAAGGGTTTCGGCCGTAGTGTCCCAGCCAAGGCCGTGGACAAAGATTTTGCGGTGGGCTGGGTCCGTGTCGGCAAACTCCCGGACGCAATCCATCACATGGGGATGCTTATCCACGAGTTTCCTAAGAAGACCCACGAGCTGCTCTTTTCCAAAAGGTTCAAGAAGCTTCTCCAAAGGCTCATCATCTAAAAAGTCCTCTTCTTCTTCCATCTTCTCTTCGTTTCCATTTCCTTTGTCTCCTCCCCCATTTGTTTGGGGTTCAGAAACAGATGAAATTAGGGTTTCGGGCTGTTGCTGTTCGTTATGCTCTTGCTCTTCCTCTTCCTCTTGCTCGTGCTCTTCCTCTACTTCTTCCTCTTCCTCAACCTCTTCTTCAACTACAGTCTCTTCTTCTACTTCTTCTAATTGTTCTTCTTCTTCTTCTTCTTCTTCTTCCTCTTCCCCTGCAGGTGGAATTTCCTCTTCTTGTTGGGGTTGGGGATCGGGAGTTTCAGTAACAGTAGGTTCGGGAGTTTCAGTAACAGTAGGTTCAGAAGATCGCTGCTTTCTCTTTCTGGCCATGATAAAGTTCAGGAAGAGAGACGAGAGGAGCAGATTTAGGGTTTAAAATTGCGGGGAATTGGCGGACGACGACTGAGAGAGGCTGGCGCTAGGGTTTCAAGCTTTAAGTAACTAGACTCAATTGCGAAGTTAGCTTGGATACGACGTTCGCCGCTATTTAATCGTAGCGGTACCTTTAATTGAAAAACAGTTATTTGGAAAAATGAGCGGGCTTAAGTGTTATAAGTCTTGGGTTAGATCCAACCAACCTCATTCCAGCCTAATTAATTAGATTTGGAAGGCTTCAAGTTGATATCCCTAAACTTATCTATAAATTTTAATTCTAAAAAATAAATTTTAATTAATATTTGTTACTAAATAAAAGTTAGCGATAGATTAATCTTGTTTTAATCTCGTATTTAATATTTATTGATATATGTAACATAAAATTGATTATAATATAATTTAAAATAAATAAATATAGAATTATTTAACTTAATAATATTTTCTATTAAAATTTTACGTATGAAACAAATTTTTAAATGTTGATTATTAAATGAATTATCGTAACTTAATATTATAAAGGTGAAGAATTTGAATAAAATGATAAAAATGTTCTATTTATTAATATAAATAAATTATATGGTAATTTATCTTTATTATTTTTATAAATACTTGATTTTTTGGAATTATTTAGTTTTTTCATGTTTTCATTTTAATTTTTGATGTGTTTCCTTATTAATAAAATGTAAACTTATTAAATTATTAATTTTAACTTAACTACATTTTGTTAAAAAAAATAAATACTTCATATATATATATATATATATATATACATATACATTTGTCAATATATATCAACAACACATTCATCATATTTTATGGAAAATAAATATTCAATAAAAGGATTGCAAATGATAATATGTATTTATTGAAATAGATATAACTCAAATAAAAATTAATATTTCAAAATAATTTTTTTGCTTTAAATTTTGGGTTAGTTGTAAAAAAATTTTCAAACTTTACTTAATTTTATAATATTAGTCTAAACCTTAAAAAGCTACTTGAGATTAATATTTTTTTTCACGTGGTTATCGCATATTATATTTATGTCACATATGAAATTTATTATTTAGTAAAATAAAAAAATAAAGATCATAATATTAGTCCTTAATAACATCCAAGAGGGGGGAAGATGAATTGGATATTTATAAAATTGAACAAAATTTCAAACTAATAAAAACCAGTATAAATAAGTATGAGAAAATTGCTTAGTATAAATTAATCAAACAATTGATAGTAATTTAAAGAGGATATGGATGGGAGGATGCAAACTGACTTATGGTAGTTTGGCAAACAACTCTTAGTCATGTCTACTCCCAATATTCTTCTTGAAATTATAATATAATTCTCATTTCAAAGTGAAGAGTAACCTTTGTACAAAATTTCTTAATAAAAAGGAACCTTAATCTCACTTGAAATATTTTAAAATATAATATCCATCACTACAACAAAAGATTACGACTTAAAAATATTGCGACTTATTCACTTAATAATTCAAAATAGCTCACTCACATAGATGTAAGAAAACAAATTCAAATGAATGAAAAACTTTTTAAAATGTCTACGTGCAACTTTCGAAACCTTCTTGATGTTGAAAAATTAATGAGAAATACATATTTATAATGTTTCAGCCCCTACTAGTCATTGTAGCTAAGAACTAGTCATTACAGCTAAGAACTACCTGTTATAAAGACTATATGCAATCCACTAGTTGAACAATATGCATTAAAAGCTCCAAACTCACTAGTCATTAGAATCCTAACATACTAATAGGTATATTCGTTAATCAATATGATACATTGGTCGATTAATACACCAATCAATGTTACACCAAGTCCATAGGTTTATCAATCACATAAAAAACATTATTTTAACACTTTTAAATATTCAAAATCAATTTGATTAATGTAATTATGAAACAAACTTCCAAAAAATATTATTACCAACTTCGTTTGAAAGATCAAAAGACTTTTATATTAAAAAAAACTCAAATACCTCTTAATAAATGTAAAAACTTAAGCAATAAAGTAAAATGAAATGTTTATACACAATGAGTTTTTTATAACATCGAATTAACAAAATGAAGTTACAATTAATATTACAAACTAAAGAATAACCTTGATAAGACTAAATCTTTTTTTTTTTGTTTTTGATTTAGTATTCATTTAGATGGTTATAAACTTCAGACGTCATATTCTCTATACTACTTAGCCTATTCTAACCTTATTTTTATCTCAAAACGATGTCGTTTTAAGTTTTTTTATGTAGTATCCCGTCTCTCAAATTTGTCTAATACTTTAAATCTCTCAAATTGTTGAGAGATTTAAAGTATTAAACAAATGAGTCACATAGGTGGCATCATATAAAACGAAATTAGTACATCTATGACAAGATTTCATAATTATGTTCAAATGCATAATATGAGCATACACACTTTAATTGTGAAATAGACAAATTGCACTCAATTGACATATTCCGGGGTATGAAACTAAGATGAGTGTGATAAATGACTGAGCATAATGAATGAGATATGAATGGGTATTTCCAATGTCTTGCACTTATAATTAGTAACTTGGAATTAATTATTACAATTGGGAGATTTATGAAATTATGTGTAATTTTGGACTAGGAAAAATGTCAAGAGGCAAGATAAATTGATTTTTGGTAGTAAAAATAAGTGATACATGGCAATAGAAATAAATGACAAGTAGCGTTAGGATTTATTGACAAGTGGCATAGAAAATTAGGTGACAATTGGTTTAGAAATTGAGAGACAAGTGGACTAATTATAATGTGAAAATTAGAACCATAGGGAGAAGGCACTTGATAAGGGATAAGTGTCACAACCCTTATTGTAGCACCCACTCTCATAATGCCTATTCCCGAACATATCGATGGTATTGGAGAACATACTCTACAGGGGTGGCTTGCTAAATCAGTCGGTCAACTCAATACAAATTTTTCTCTCGCATCACATGCATCAAATACGTTTTAAACAAATCAAAAACTAATTATGACCCATATCATTTATACACACATTAATAACAAATCAATTCTAAATTTGATCATTTCATTTTGCAAAATACTTTCAGTCATAAAGTCATTACACTTTACAATTCACATAAACACTATACAATATTTACGGAATACATTTCAAAATACAAAAGAGATTGTAGACATATGCAGGTGCCAATTGATCCCGACCTCTATCTTTTATCTGAATGCAGTTGTTAGACTCCAATTTGTCTAACTGGAGATCTCCTCTGAGTATGAAGAATAACGTTGCAATTTTGGTGAATTTTGCGAACTCAGTGAGTGGACCATCCTCGATGGCTCACTCATATCACATAACACAACAGTTCATAATTCAAATTCACACACACTTTATGTCATCATATAATGCACATCATTTCACCAATAATAATACAACATCATATAACGCTTTGATCACTTATTTCACATTTTACATTCAGAACAGTCAAATAATTCATTTCGATCATTTAAAACATAAATATCAATTATATATATGCAATGTTCATGAGACTCACTTCTAAATGTTATTGTTGTGACCGAGTACCTGTAATTGTCCTGTATTTATTATGGATACCAGGCTCATTAATAACTATCCCTTATTCGTTGGAGATACGTGGCTCATTATACATAGCGAGCTATATACTCTTATCACATTCTAAGTTTTAAATGTTTTTTCACTTTCTGAGCTTTAAGTTCTTTTTCAATGGCTACTCTAGTCGTAACAGCCTTTATCTATTCATGCATTCATGTAATGGAATGCATCACATTCACATCTATTCAATCAATCGCATGCATTCAATTTCACATTTCCATTTTTAATCAGATCGATGTCCGACATTTAACAACAATGTTGAGAATCACTTATTTCATTCACATTCAAATTCAATGAAGCATTTCCTATATTTTCACATTTATCAAACTCCTCAGACTATTTATATCCGGAATGGTCTCAATCACAATCATATCAATAGTAATTTAATACAGAAATTTAGAACAGGACAAACAATTAAAATGAAACCATTTAGGTTGACTCACACTACGCTCCAAATTAGCATTTGCTTTCATGATCTGGAAACGTTTGGATGCTGACGTTCTATCATGCATATCAACATCATACAATTCTCACATTGCAGACACATTACTAATTGCATAATCACAAAAACATTTAATTGTACACATATGTATATGTGTAATGTATAATGCATGCTCAATTTGACTATTCTGGGTATGTTTACTTAATTCATACCTCAAGATCATTCATAATTCATAACTTATATAAGCCAAATTTGAATTTAGGTTTACACCTCTTTTGTACAAGATTATTCTAAGTCCATCATTTAATCATATATCTATCACATACATGCTTTCCACTCCTTTTTCTAACGGTATAAGATCACAAAATATCCAATTTATCATTCACTTTTACTTAATACCCATCATTCATCTTCTTTGAATCACATGAACCTTCATAGGTTTACTTCCATTCTTATAACATTTCCAAAATTTCATATTTGCACACTTGATGTTTAACAATCTTTTCTTATGCTATAACCTCTATCATCACCCTAAACAAATCACTCATTTAATCTCTTATTTTCACGTCAAACTAAATACATTTCAAGCTCCATTCAAGCCTAAATGCATCATGGGAAAGCATTGATAAGTCAATAATTTATGTATATGATTTTGGGACAAGAGACATAACTTTCTCTATAAATATCAGATTAAAGTAATCCAAGTACACTTTTGAAGAGGACCCGAGTTGTATAACTTCCCTGAGGACTTCGACTAGAGAGTTTGCCGTCTAAAGGGTCAAAATTGCGCATTTATGTAGATGTCTAGTGTATGTCCACCCAGCAGACACGTGTCCCTCCAAACCGACATGAACGGAGCTAGGAAGCTGGAAAACTCGAGAATTTCCACCCAGCGGACATGAAGTCTGCCTAACGGACATGTAAGAAACATATCCTACTTAACAATCATTCCCACGATTTCCATATATATATTAACATCAATTTTACACCAAATTCTCCAATATTCACATTCATTTATGCAACTTCATTACATGCCCATTCAACTACCGTATTAGTTGCATTAAAATCTACAAAACTCTATTCATTTGATTTATCAATCATATATATAAAAAGGCATATCACCATCATTTTCTGGTTTACTAAATCCTTACTCCTTCCCCTTCCAAGAGTATTATTAAACACATCTCTTAATCCTAAGTTTTTCCTCTTCATTTTTACCTCCATTTTAGCTTAATATCAATTACAAACAAATCATATTCTATGATTGATTATAGACACCTAAACATTTATACATATACATTCATCATCAATTTTTTACACATATGTTTTACTCCATTATCACCTTCATTTTCCAAACTATCACACTAATTCATCTCATTTCAAGACACCATAGTGCTCTTTTTTATTAGCTTCAAACTCATTTTAACTCATCTCTATAGCACCCAAGGCAATCCACTTTAATACAAAGAAAACAGAGCATAAAAACATCCATTCATCTATTAAATATTCTGCACTTTTTCTACACCATTATAGGGATCATTCTATCTCAAATCATCACTAAACCATCTTATAAATAATTAATCATCATATACAAAAGCAAGAGATTTATACATCCATTTCTTAATTCACGTTATAGCATATGATCAATTCCATTTAACTCATCTGTCTATCACTAACTATCATCATACATGATTCATTTAACAAATCATAAAGAACAATATGCTACTTACTTGTTTTAGCTTCAAGATCTTCAAATCACACTTAACCCTAACTTCTAATCATCAATTGATCATCATCATGGGGGTAGTAGGGTTAGGTCTTTTAGTGACAAATGAAGAAAACAAGAAGATGAAAATAGAAAGAAAAAGGGTGAGAGCAAGGTTCAAGGTCGTAAGGTGAGATGGGTATCGTGAATGGAGAAGAAGAAGAGTGAAGAAAAGAAGCATATGTCATGAAACAAGAATGAAAGACAATAAAAATGTTAATCTTTCATATGTAAGAACAAGGTGGGATGAGTGATGAGTGGTAGTGACACTTGTCACTGCCATTTGTCACCTTCCTACGGTCTCATTTAATAATTAGTTTATTTGTCTCCAATTTCTAATTTAATTGACTCCCAATTTTCAATGACATTTGTCATTAAATCTTAATGTCATTCATAAAAAAATTTCACTACCATTTGACAATCAATTATACTAATATTTATTAATTATCTTTCCGCTTGATATTTTTCCTAGTCCATAAATACCCAAAATCTCATAAAATTCTCAAATTTTACCAAAAATTCTAAATCAATAATTTAATTCACCAGATCAATTTTTAAGGTAAAATATTCACTATCCATATCATAATCACATTAAAACAATCATTTATACCCGAAAAACGTTAAATAAATGCATAAACAATCATTGTAATGTGTGAAAAATTTAAATTCATGTATGTGTATGCTAACATTATGCATGAGTATGAAATACATTTTTCTAATCTCTCATTGCTATTTCTCATTTATAGAAATTTAGGGTTCTAACCCTTAATATGGAAACAGGATGTTACACACACCTTAACCTATGATATTTACATTGAAAGACAACCATCTTTGTCTTTCATTCTTATCTTTTATTACATGCTTTATTCTTCTTCATTTTCTTCTCTCCATTCACGATACTCACCCTCACTCTTCACGAATTTAAGTTATCAACATCCTTCTTTTAACCACTCTAAAATCACTTTGTCTTCACTTGGTTGATAAAAAACCTAACCTATTCTACCTTGAAAGTTGATGCTCGAGTAAGTGGAGAAGCTAGGGTTTCTTAGTGATTTGAAGAGCTTTGGAGTTAAACAAGTAAGTAACATCTTGTTCTTCATAGCTTGATTTAATGAAACATTTATGATGATAGTTTAGAGATAGATTGAAGGTGTTAATGGTGTTTGATGTGTGTTGAAAGTTGATGAACGTTAATGAAGAAATGGAGAGGTTGATGTTCTGTTTTTGTATAAATGATCAATAATAGTTATAAGTGTTATATGGATGAAATATATTGGGATTTAAAGGATAATGAACGTGAAATTTATGCTTAAGAAAGGTGTTTGTGTAATATTCTTGAAATGAGAAGAACTAGGATTTATGTATGATAGTGATCATATTCTGTTTTTATATAGTTGATAAACCATAGTTTATGGATTGATGTATGAATGATATTGAGATAAAATTGAGGTAAAAATGATGAGGAAATAAAGTCTAAATGATGAACTATGTATAAGATGTTTTGAGTTTGGAAGAAAGAGTTAAAATTTGGAAAAGTTAGGACTACATGTATGATGGTGTAAACTGAATGATAATGAATCAATTAAATAGAGTTTTGTGAGATTTATGTAACTACTATGGTAGTTAGATTAACTGAAATGAGGTTGCATAAATGAACATGAATTCTGGAAAATTTGAAGTGTTATTGATGTTTCTAAGTAGGTGAAATTCGTGGGGAATTGGGGAAAAATGGATAGCGCACAATCGTGGCACTCATCCCATCACCGTGGTCAGTTGCATTAGTTTCTATCATGATTGTGGGATGGTCTACCATGATCGTGGGCAAGGCTTTGAAGTGATAATTTCAGTTCTGTGTAATTATTGAACCAACTAATGATAAGTTACTTTACTTTGGTGTGTTTATACTTGATTGAGACTTGAAATGAACCTCGTTGGGTACTTGAATAATTGGTTAAAGTGTATGATATGTTAAGTTGTTAATTGGGGTTATAACTTAAGAATGGATTGATGATATTCATGTAACTACATTTGGAAATTTAGAGATGATGAAGGAATTAAAGTGTTCTTAGAAATGCTAATATGGTTCAAAAAATATGAGTAAGGTATATTAGGTATGAATGAATGAGAATTTCGATATTATGTGATTATATAATGCTAGACAAAGGATTGGAGATTATGTGGATGATGAATGTATAATTGATGATATTAGAATAATCAAGTGTTCTTGAGGTATAGCCTAAGTAAAAACTAGACAGCATTATACATGACACATATATATATGTGTATGATTGAATATTAATATGATCGAACAATTTAGTAATGCGTACAATATGTGGATTGCTTAAAGATAGATACACAATATTGAACATCAACGTCTAGATGTTTCCGAATCATGAAGACAATAGCTTATCTACAGCGTACTGTGAGTCAACCTAGATGTTACTCACTAGGATTGATTTGTATCTGCTTAATTTCAACTATTGGACTGTTATTATTGTGAATGTGATAATTCTAGACATTAATAGTCCGAAGAGTTTGATAATTGCGATTACATTGGAAGTGTTTATAATTGAATGTGAATCTGAAAGAAATATGTTTACTCAATGAAACGTTGAATGCCGGACTTAGATCCGATAAATATGTGAAAGTGAATGGGTGTAATGAAAGAAAGTGACTGATTGCATATAATGAGAATTGATGCATCTCATTACATTGAAATGCATGATCAGATAAAGGCAGTTATGATCGAAGTGACCAGTGAAAAAAAACTTAAAGCTTATAAATGCGCATAAAGAGCCATAGGCTCAATATATAAAATGAGGCCGGTATTTACAACAAATACGGTACAATTAAAAAAGTACTCGGTCATAACAAAATATAATGAAAGTGAGTTCCATGTGTATTCGTACTTGTACATATACCTATATTATGTGAAATATTACATGAATTTACTGAATTGTGATGTTATGAATGATTGAGAGAATGATCAGATCATTATGAAACGAGTATGTGAAACGTATGATGTTTATGATTTGAGATGAGGTATATTATGAAATTGGTTTTAATATGTGATATATGTATTTTGATATGAGTGAGCACATCAAGGATGGGTCATTCATTGAGTTTGCAAAACTCACCAAAATTGCATAGTTGATTTTCAGGATTCAGGGAACATCCAGTTAGTCTAATTGAAGTATAGCCACTGCAATCAGACATAAGTTAGTGGTCGGGATCGTTTGTACCTGCATATGTCTTCAGTGATTTTGTAACTGAATTGTATTTCTCATCTATTGTACAATGTATATGTGAATTCTTAAGTGTAATGGCATTTATGACTGGACATGTTTGTAAATAAAATGAGCCAAAGTGAACATTGGTTTGTTGAAAATGTGTTTGATGCTTGACAAATTTGTAATGAGTTGATTGATTGTCTTAACATACCATCCTTGTAGAGTATGTTCTCAAATATTCGTCAGTACATTCGGGCATATGTTCTATGGGGTGGTGTGTTACAATTTTCATATAAAACAACGAATTTGGGGCAAAAACAATGTTGGAATAGGTTAAGTGGTATAGAGTAACTGGACCCTAAATTTCAACTTATCTTTATCAACTTCATAAGCTATCTTTTTAAGTTTATGATTTTAATTAATTCTTATATTACTTTTTATCAAAATAATAAATCATCAAGTTAATGGAAATTTCCATTGATTCAACAGTTAAATAATTATACACTCATTTATTTGTTTTAATTTATATTATTTTAGAATGTTTGCTGATTTTAATTTATTAAATAATAAAAGTTTAATGTATTACAAATGCAATATATGACAATCATGTAACAAAAGTACTAATTTGAGGTAGCTTGCCACATCATCCAATTATCAGAGAACTTAATGTTGGACTATGTTTACCAAAAATTGAAAGTTAGTATACTTTAGCATTACCTTTTAAAGTTTAAACTGATATTACAAAATCGAGTAAAGTATAAGATAATTTTTATAATTAACCCTTAAATTTTGTATCATTAAACAATCCATTCCTAATTTTATTTTTTAATATAAAAATTTGAATGAAATATAAATTATTTACTAATTAATTATTAATGACCATAATTTTGTATTATTTTTATAAACATTTATTTAATTATTAACTCGTAGCGAAACAAAAACCTATTTTATCATAAATTATATAAGTTAAGAAAATATAAATAAAAACAAAACTCAATTAAAATGCTATTTTAACAAATAAAAACGAACATTTAGTTTTACAAACCAATCAAATCGAGAAAAGTTCACGATGTGATCTACGTGAGAATTTCACCAACAGAAAGAGGCCCACATTTGATCCAAGTTTCCGCATATAGCCAAACCGTCACACGTGCTAGTCCTAATCACACCCCAACGTATCTGCCGTTCGATGCAACGTTGGCCAGTCAGTACGTCGATCTGGACTGTAAGTTTTAACTCCTAAGCATAACGAAAAGTAAAATTTCTAGCGTTCTTTTTGTTTCTTATTATGTTTTTTAATTTAATAAAAAATTTATTTGATTGAATTTTTGGTTTTTATTTTTAATTTTGATTTTCTCAGTTTTTTCAAAATTTATGAAAATTACAAAAAAAGAAATTTTCTATGTTTCTTATATTCTAATTTAATATCAACTAAATATATATTATTTAATTTTTAATATATTAATTATAAATAAAAATATGAATAATTTAATTTAATTTAATATTATATATTTTATTAATTTAAATTAATTATTTATAAAAGTATGAATAATTTAATTTAATTTAATTTAATTTATAAATAAATAAATCAAATAAATATTAATATATATAACTAAATTTAAAATATCTCCCATATATATACACATTTTAAATAAAATTTAATTAAATAATTAAATTAAAAATTAAAAATATTTTTTAAAAATAAAATAATTTTGTTAATAATTTATTAATAAATATTATATAAAAGATTAAAATAAAATTAATTCATTAAAATAATTTATATTTATTTTTACTTAATAGATAACTATCATAAATAATAAAAATATAACTATATTAATATTATCGTTTTTATTTTTATTTTAAAAAATAAAAGAAAACTAAAAACTACATAAAAAATCCGGAAAACAGAAGTGAACTAAATTAAGACAGAATCCAACCAACAAATTAAGAAGAGGAGCCGCCTATAGTTCGGTTGTGCAGGTCTTAACTCGTCCTTTGCTGTTAGTTCTCGAACCCGAAGCTCTCGTGATTCGCAGCGAGAACCTCCAAATACTGCATTGCATTTGCCATTCCCTCCGTCTCCAATTCAGATTTATGATTGTTTTTCTTGATATCACTTCTTTCATTTCCGTTGATTTAGCTTGTTCTTCGTTGTTTGGATTGCAAGAAGGCGGAGAGAAAGGAAAAGCTTGAACCATTACTCATCTGTTTATAATTTCTCGTGTCAAAGTGTATAACTGTATAAGTGTGCTGATTCGGTTTTGCTTTCGGAAATAGTGCAGGTCGACCTCTGAAAGGATCAAAGCCATTCGGGTTAGTTTGGTAGATATTGTACGATGTTTCTAGATAATAGTTCAAGTTCAATTCCTCGACAAAACCTGTGAAATTATGGATGCGTCATTGCATTGCTGTGGTGCTAAAGTTTCCAACGGGAGTTGCCACACGAGAGATTTGGAATGTGGCCTTTGATGTTCCGGAAGTTTGGTTTTGGGAGTTTGCCTGTAAGTTATGGTGTGTGCAAGACTGGGACGCTTGTAGAAGTAGAGTTTTGAAACTGCATTGCGATGGAACGAATGTTGATGTGCTTGAAAGGAATAAAACTGAATTTCAAAGAGATGGCGTTAACAGTGCCACTAAAGAATTGACATGTGTAATGAAGTTCGGAGGCTCGTCTGTAGCTTCTGCCCAGAGGATGAAGGAGGTGGCAGAACTTAGCTTTAGATGAAAGGCCTGTTGTTGTTCTATCAGCAATGGGGAAAACAACTAACAAACTTTTGCAGGTTTGAATTGTTCCGTCCTTTATGAATTACTTAGGACCTATTTCTCTGTGTATTTCTTAGTTCTAAGGAATTCATTGTGGAGGTGCTTGCTGTATTGTTAGGATGGAGAAAAGGCAATTAGTTGTGGAGTTACTAACGTGGACAATATTGAGGAACTAAGTTTCATAAAGGAATTGCATTTGAGGGGAGAATCACAAAAATGTCTGTCCTTATGATGTCTTCAAGCTATGCAATTTTACTGTGCCTTTTCTTCTAACGTAACTTTCTTGCCTTATCAGGACTGTGGAAGAGTTGGGAGTAGATGAGTCTGTTATTACAAGCGAGTTGCTTTGTAATTGTTTTTCAGCTCGGACCTCTAGTTAACCATGCAATCTATGTTTGTATTCTAAGAAACTTTTATGGATCCTTTCAAAGTTAATCATAGTAAATATGTTCCCTATAAGCCAAATATTTTGCACAGGTAGAAGTATAAGTTATATTTCCCCTGTTTTGCAACTTATCGTCTTACAGTAGCCATTAGCAAGGATTTATGAAGTGTCCATTATTTCACAACCTAATGGCGATCTTACCTGTGTTATGCGTTGTATTTGTTGCAGAGTTCTTGGAAGAATTGGAGCAACTTGTGAAGGGAATTGCTATGATGAAAAATTGACTCCACGCACAAAAGACTATCTAGTTTCATTTGGGGAGTGCATATCTACAAGAATCTGCGTTTCCTATTTGAACAAAATTAGTACAAAAGCTTTCCAAGTATGTGTTTCAATTTTTTACTTCAAATTTGCTTTTTATAGGTTCACGATCTTAGCACAAGTGAATTTCTTTTCCCTGCTTGTAGAGTTACTAGGAGTACTTACATGTTGCAAAAACTGTAAAGAAGCAACCTTTCCACCATTCTAGATTGTGGGCTATAGAGAGTTGTCTATGCTTAGAAAGTTACTGGAAGTAGCGTTGTGGTTCAAAGTTCGATGCTTAGGAACATAAACATCTATCTACATAAACCAAATTCTTGATGACAATTTAATATAGCACATTGAAATCTAGATTTGGGTAAAGAGGAAAATGGGACTAAAGAATTTCTTGATTCTATACGATAATAGTCTTCAATACTTGGTTCATCATATCCATCAGCTTGCACACTAGCCAAAAGAGGGTCTTCTTTGTATGCTTCCAACTGACTACAAAATATGTTAATATATCCTAGCTAATTTAAAGCTTCAAGTTGATACCACTCTCTGTAAGGTCTTCCAAAAGTATTATGTGATATATCAGAAGAAATAAAATGTAATGTGGAGTTTTGATTGTTAAATTGATTCTTCAGAACAGATGGTTGCAACATTTTCTACTTGTCTCTTTTTTGCAAGTATGATGCCTTCGATATTGGCTTTATCACCACAGATGAATTCACAAATGCAGACATTCTAGAAGCAACATATCTAGCTCTAGGAAAGAGTTTGCATGGAGATTGGATAAGTGACTCTGCAATTCCAGTAATTACTGGATTTCTTGGGAAGGTCCGTTACTAACTGCTTAAAACATCTTTTTGTAGAAAACTTGTCAATGGAAATTCTTGATTGGCTTTGATATTCTTTTTCAATTTTGTGAAAACTGCAGGGTTGGAGATCTTGTGCTATAACTAAACTGGGAAGGGGTGGCAGTGATTTGACAGCAACAACCATTGGAAAGGCATTGGGTTTGCGAGAGATCCAGGTGAATAGACCTGTTGGCTTTAATGTAGCTTTTCAGTTGATTTGCTGTAAATGTGTCGCCTACTTTGTCATGGAATCAGTGAGGCTTCAGGTTAAAATATGTGAACACATTTGGTTAAGTGTATTTGTCTAGAACAAGTGTCATAAGGTTCCACAGTAAAGTTATCATTTTTTTTAAATTGGAGAACTGCTATCTGTTTCAGTTGTGGAAGAATGTTGATGGTGTTTTGACTTGTGATCCCAACATACATCCCATTGCAGAGCCTATACCATATTTGACATTTGATGAGGCAGCTGAAATTGCATATTTTGTTGCCTAGGTATCTGATCGCCAAACTGGTGAAAATTCATACTGGTAGTTTTGGTTGTGTTTGATTATTGATTTCATTCAAATTCTCTTCTAAACGGAGTCTTGTGAGATCACAAGAAGCCATTTTGTACTCTTTAATGAGTTAGACGTGACTGACTTGGTGTGAATTGATAATGCACTACAACTTCTCGTATTGTCTATTCTTCTGTAAGCTGCACAGTTCCCTTTCTGTTCAACAACATATGAAAGTGATGAGTCATTTCTTTTCTGGATTCTTAATATATTCTCCTTGCTAAATTTGTCAACTTTTTCACAATCCTCTATACATGTAGTGACAATGAGGCCAAACCATTGATGACAGCAATCAATGGCCAGCTGACCATGGTTTGTAAGTCTCATTTATATTCGTTCTTACGCTTTATTTTTCCTTTTGTTGTCTCTCTGCAGAATGAGACCTGCTAGGGAGGGTGATATTCCAGTTAGAGTGAAGAATTCTTATAACCCCCTTGATCCTGGAACTCCAATTACCAGTTAGCGAGGTCTGAGCACTGTGTGTATCAGAAGTTCATTATCACATGGAGACATTCAAAAGTGTTAATCTTGCTTTTTCTTAACTCCAGGCTGTGTTAACTAGCATTGTTTTGAAACGGAATGTGACCAGGTTGGATATTGTTAGCACTGGCATGCTTGGTCAATTTGGCTTCCTTGCTAAAGTAAGAGTTGTGCCATATATTGAGGTATTTTGTCTGCTTCATGCTCATGAATTGATTTTAGGCTTTCTTCGGTATGATTTTTCGATTAGAAAAGAGGAGAGAAAATAGAGACGGTGATTTGATTGTAGCTCAGATAAAGAAAAGACAATAGAAACGGTGATTTGATTGTGGCTCAGATCTATATTATGAGCCAGCCCCTTTGTTTTATTTATAGAATAAAATGACCAATAATAACTTTACAAGTGTTCGTTTGTGTTGGAAGTAAATACAACAGAATTTGTTATGAGAGGGACATACAATATGCACGCATGCATGTAAATAACAAATAGTAACTGATTCTTAACAATTTGATAGTGACATGCAACGTCGTACAACACTGGTAGAACGGTTTGTGAGCTGTGGTCCTTTGTCGTCTTCATTCTTTATTTTAACTTCTCCCTTCAAACTTGAGTGTGGCTTTTTATCAACACCAAGTTTGCTTCGAAACTTAAGAAATTGAGAACCTCCCAGTGCTTTAGTCAGGCAGTCTGCAATTTGTTCCTTTGATGGTATATATCGAACATCCAGTTTACCTTCCTTCACCTTGTTTCTTATGAAGTGAATGTCAACCTCAATATGCTTAGTTCTTGCATAGTACACTGGGTTGCATGCTGGTTGGTTAGCACTTTGATTGTCACACCAGGTTATTGGGACCTCTTTGACAGGAAAACCTAGTTCTTTCATCAGACTTTGTAACCAGGTTATTTCACATGAGACGTGAGCCAAGGATCTGTATTCAGATTCTGTACTGGATCTTGCAACAACTTCTTGTTTCTTCGAGCTCCATGAGACAAGTGTTTGGTCCAGATAGAGGCAATGACCAGCTGTGGATTTTTTGTTATCTCTGTCACACGCCCAATCAGCATCAGAATAACCCGTCAATATGTAGTTTCTACAAGGTTTGATATGCAGCCCCAGTGTCTTGGTTCCCTTTAGATATCTGAGTACTCTCTTCACAGCCTGATAATGTTTTGTTCGTGGGTGCTACATATACTGGCTGGGCTTGTTGATGATAAAAGATAGATCAGGTCTAGTGTTGGTTATATATTGTAAAGCCCCAATGATTTGTCTGTAACTTGTTGAGTCACTCATTAGTTCCCCTTCATCATTTGAATATGTTGCATTTACCACTGCTGGCATGCTACAGGCTTTAGAATTCTCCATTCCAGTTTTCACAAGTAGGTCTTGATTGTACCTTGTTTGTGTCAAATGCATTCCATCTTGGTTTCTTGATACTTCAACGCCAAGAAACATATGTAAGTCACCAAGGTCTTTGAGAGCAAAAAATTTATCTAACTCTCGAGCAAACTTCTTCAGTGTATTTGTATTGCTGCTAGTTACTATCAGGTCATCTACATATATTAGTACAAGCATAATCTCCTTTTGGCTTTTCCAAATGAAGAGAGATGAATCACACAAGGAATTCTCGAAGCCCCACTTCAGCAATGTGCCTTTAAGCTTGTCAAACCAGGCCCTGGGTGCCTGCTTTAGGCCATAGAGAGCTTTATTCAATTTACACACATGATTTTGTTTTCCCTGATTCTCAAAACCAGGGGGTTGTTGCATATAAACAGGTTCTTGTAAATCTCCATTCAGGAAGACATTGTTTATGTCGAGTTGCTTTATACTCCAGTTTTCAGTTACTGCAATTGTCAGGTTTACTCTAATCGTTGATGCCTTCACCACTGGACTGAAGGTTTCACCAAAATCGGTTCCTGCGTTTTGGTGGAATCTCTTGGCAACTAGTCGAGCCTTGCATCTTTGAAAGCCACCATCAGCATTTCTTATGACCTTAAACACCCATTTGTTCCCAACAACATTCGTAGAGGGTGAATGTGGAACAAGTGTCCATGTGTCATTTCTTTTCAGTGCGTTCAACTCTTCTAACATTGCTTCCTTCCAAATTCTGGAGCTTAAAGCTTCCTCAACTGTTGTTGGTTCTGTTGGAAACGAGTGATTTGTGACTAGCAGATGAAAGTCAGAGGAATGTTGTTTGGGCTTAAAAAAGCCAGCCTTGGATCTAGTGATCATGCCATGCCCTGCAGGTTCCTGTACAAGAGTTGGAGCAATGGGGGCATCTGTATTAGTCTGCTCATGGTCTAATATATGATTGTCTCTGATTCTGAGTTCTTGTGTGACCTAGAGCTTAGGCTCATTGCCAGTGTAGTGATTAAAATGTGACGAAGAGGCATTAGATTCAGAACCTGCTAATGATTCATGGCCAAAGATTGAGGAGTTTCTCTTTCAGTGTCTTGTCTATCAGCTCTTTCTTGTCTGGACTGTGTCGTTAAGGACTTAGCATCATTGGCCTGTACATCTCCTACAGTGGACACACTTGAAGTATCTGTATCAGATGATGAAAGATTTGGCCATTGTGTGAGAATTAAGGTGGCTTCTTCAGGTTTGTGGGTGTTGAGAAAGCTTGTATGACAAG
>JANZXR010367434.1:0-19594 GCA_027575705.1 Erythroxylum echinodendron
TAGTCGAGTTTTAAACGCAAATATAATACAAGTTTTGAGATATAATACTATATGTAATCATTCTTTCCTATCCTTATCGTGAGAATTATAATATTAACTTGATAGGTCTGACATTTAAAGATTTCGGCCCTTAGGTTTTATCTAGAGTGTCATAATCTGCGATGCCATTTTCTTGGCATATATATCAGTATCACATACATACAGTATAAATGTTTCGGGACAGTCACCGGAAGCTATAGCGGAAGAGGAAAAGAAAGTGTTGATAATTATAATTACAAGTTTTATCTTACTTTTATAATTATAATTTTTATAATTATAAGTTTTTTAATAAGCCTAAAAATAAGCTATTAGTAAAAACATATATAATAGAACTCTAAATAACATGTTTTATATCTGAGCAGCCTTTAATAAAATAGCTATAGCTTTTTTTAGAAAACTCCAATGAACCTACAACTTACTATCTAAAATTATACTTAATTTCGAAGCCACAAATAATTATTCTCCATTTTCACATTGTGCCCGCTCTCTCAAAGTTGGTCAATGCTCAAAATATTGCTCTTCAATTTGGGATATAGTAGACATTGTAGAGAAGTTTATGGTCTCCATCTTTTATAGAAAAAATCACCAAATATTTTTCCTTAATATTTACCTTTGTATCATCTCTAAAATTAACATTCTCGGCCACTTTTGTATCTAACTCCACAAATTTGCTTATATTTCCTATTATGTGGTTACTTGTGTCATTGTAGAGATATTATGTTATGTCCTTTTTCTATGAAGCCTTCCCTTTCCCTTTAAGAAAATAAAAGAGTATTACCTTCCACCTCTTTATGCTTCATAAAATTCATCTCCTTATCATAGCTCTTAGTTTGATATTCCTAAGAATAGTAACCATTTTTTCCACATGCATAGCACTCTACTTGACTTTTACCCTTTCTCTAATTATTATTTGAGAAATCATGTTTCCACCTTCATGAAATGAATCTTGTTTGCCTTTTCTTTGACAAAGACCATGACCTCGGCCACAACATTAGCCTCTACCACGACCTTGACCTCTTCTTCCTCTGTCATTTCTCTTAAGATTAAAGGAATTTTTTTTTTCAAAACTTGCTCTACCAGTTCCTGTTGGGTCATCTTCAATCTTCTTCATGAGGTAACTACGATTCATTTAACTCGTTGATGATCACGGGCTTTATATCCTTTGATTCTTCAATCGCCAAAACCACATGATTGAATTTCATGATGAGAGAAAGGAAAATCTTCTCTACTACTTTTATGTCTTCCATCTTTTCATCTGGCTGCTTCATTTGATTCACCGCTATCAATACTCGAGTAAAATAATATGCTATGAACTCTTTTCCCTTCATCAAAATCAACTTAAAATCAACCCTGCAAGTTTGGAGCCACACCTTCTTCCCCATATCAACTCTGACTATGGCAGTTTTTCAAGTTTCCCATGCATCCTTAGCTCTTGTCACATTGGCTATCTTTTCGAACATGTTATCATTTATCCCTTGAAGAGTAATTGAGAGTGCACTTTGATCTCTCTTCTTTGCTCACTATCAAGTTTTTAGTTAATTAATAGTTGCAGTGTCCTCATCTGCAAGATCTTCATATCCCTTCTTGATAAGGTCCAATAAGTCATAAGACCCAATTATAGCCTCTATACGTAGCACCCATAGATCATAGTTTGTTTTGGTGAGTTGTGGGTATTGGAAGGTGCTATTAGTTTTGGTCTTCATTTGAACAAAGCTTTCATACCAATTTGGTGAAAGCTATAGAGGAAGAAGGAAAGAAAGGGTTAACTGAAAAACTGATTTTTATATTTCCACTTCTTATCTCACCTTTATAAAAACTAATTACATTTCTTTTTATAGGCCTAAAAATCATCTATTAATAAAAAATATATATATAATAGATTCATAAATACTAGGCTTTATATTTGAGTAGCCTTTAATAAAATAGCTATAACTTTTTTTAAAAAATCTTCGACGAACCTAAAACTTGCGCTATTTAAAATTAGACATAATAAGTTTAAATCCATATTTAGTTCACTAACAAAAGCACCTGTTTTCCTTTTCAAAACATCTCTTTCATTCATTACTGCTAAAGACAAGAAGTTACGTTTAATTAATTGAAAAATTCTCAACAAATTGTGTAAACAGTGACTGCTCCTAAAAACTACACCACTATAGCTAACCAACTAAATAAGAAAACATGAGTAATATCGAGTAATTGAAGTACTCATTTACATGAGAAAGCACCCTAGTACTTGACATGGGATGCATACATATTCATGATAATATAAAAGGTTCAATGAAAATATTGTATAGGACATATATTATCTATATAATAATGAATTCAGACGTTGCTTCAAATGATCCTAATTATATCCATCCACTACTTGAGGGGGTGGCTCTAATTTCCTCTAGAAGATATTTTCCCAAATACATATCTGTCTATAAAAGCATGCAAGTAGAGATAGAAACACCATTTTTCCATTTCTATGATATATTCTTTACTTGGTAGTTTATGATGGTGATCCATGGAAAGCCAAACTATTCACTCTTTCGCAGCATTAGGCCTTAACTGTAAACTCCGTACAATTGCACCATTGACTCACATATTCTCGTTAATGATATGGAAAAGAAAAACCAGTAAGTGAAGCAACACAAAAATGGAATGATTTGGATTTCTAATTTATGTTGTTGAAAATGCTCAATAACTATGGACTAAGTGGTTACAACTTCCCTTTTCCCCTTTTACAGTTTTTACGGATGGACCAGACTGTCAATGGCTCTGAGCACACTACTGTTGTACCACTACCTGAACATCTGTTTTGAGCTAAAACCTGAACTACTTATTCTTAAACGGCATTTCTTTAAAGCATTCCTTATATGAATGTGCTTGCATAAATTGATAGGTATAACTGTTAGACATTTTTTTCCTTTCCCATAAAGTTGGATAACATTTAATTGTAATTTTGGTTTTTAAATAAATTAGCGGTTAAGTTACGTAATTTCATCCAGATAAAGAAAATAAAGTGGCCCAATAAATGATCTAAATCAATGGGTCGAAGTTCGGATGAAAAATGGATCCTGATTAGTGTAGCCCAGACCTATATCGATCTTGTGATGGGGAAGCCCAATATGAAATCCATATATAAGGTTAAGGTCTCCTACAGTTGCTCATATCAATCTTAAACATAAGGATTCTCTGACCTGTTAAGAGAACTTACATTTTGAGAAAACTGTAGAAAGACATTAACCGCATCTAGATGATGAAATCCCGTGAAGACTGCGGTGGATTCGTACTAGTTTCAGTTTCGAAAAGCTCGTTTGAAGTTATGGAACCGAAGTTAAGTATTTTCTGCCTTTTTTCATTTATTGTCCTTTTACCTTCGATTCGGGATACGTAACTAAGATATTGTTACGTATTACAAGTGGTATCAGAGCAATGACGTGATCGGGTGGTTAAAAATGAAGATTTTTTAGTTTTTCTCTCCATAAGGTATTTAGAGAGTTAACTTCTATTTCTCAATTTTTTTCTTGCTTTTTATTACATGAAAGCAGTATACATGTGTTTAGCCTTGCGAAACGGGGAGAAAACAAGCCCGGGAGAGCAAAAAAGGGACTCAAAACTTACCAAACATTGCCTTTTTCTAGTAAGATGCGACTCATCGAATACTAACTAGATGCATGTTTGGCACGTGCATCACACGTGCTAATGTCGGTACTGACGCATGACATCATCCATACAGACAACTACAATATTTTTCAAAGAAAAACATAAAATTTTCATATTTCCCGTAAGGGTGGCCAGGGGTATTTTGGGTCAATTTTCAAGTCCAAGAAATTCATAAAGTGAGTTTTTCCATTTTTATGAATTTATTACATTAGTAATAAATTAAAGTTTAAGTCTAGAAAAAGGAATAAAGGTGTTCTGAATATGATTTTGAGTGAATTTTCATGTTTCAGACATCACATAAGAGACATACTTCAAGTTTTTATGTCTCGAGTCTCATGTTTGGTGTTCGGAATCATATGATAGTTACTCAAAAAAGGAATTAAGACATTCTGAAGCCATTTTTGAGTGAATTTTCTTGCAATGAACTTGCCATAAGGGAGATACATGAAATTTTTGTACCTTAGGCAGTCGGTTCAGTGTCTAGTAATGCACAATAGTGGCTCTACTAAGTTTTTTTGTTTGCAAAAGTCTCAAATGAAGTTTTCAGAGAATGTCTTCAGCACGAGTGCGTGACAATAATACTGTGCATTTGGGCTTTTTGCATTTATTGATGTTACACTGTCACATACCATATGCCCATAAAGAATGTGAGGATAATATAAAGATGTATCCCTTGTGTTTGTGGGATTTTTGAGTACTGATGAGGATGTAGTCACCACAGTGGCCTTTTGAGTCATTATTTTTAATTGTTCTGCTTACACGTTAGGGCATGTCTCTGGTCTAATGTTTGGTTATTTTGCTCATAGGTGTTGGCCTTACATAGAATTTTGAGATGTGCATAAAGGTATTGGATAGAGGAAAGTCATTTCTTGATTGATCTATTCGCCTATAGGTGGTAATGTCTTAAGAGTTGATAGTTTGTACTCTGATCGCTTTTATGTAGAGGTCTAGTTGCATATATTATGTATTCAACCCATAGGTGTTTCATAATATGTGTGACCAGATTCTCAGTAAATATACTGTTTAATGGCTTTGAGTATCATTTTTTTCCTACATTTATGCTGATTTAAACATTATCATTTTACAGTCACCTTTTTTATCAATAAAATTGGTGTCACCATTGACACCCCTGACCGGTTTTAATATGAAGAAGTGAATAGAGGATGTATTGAATGCTATGGAAATTACTGAGGTTGATATGGCCATATGAAAGGATAGGCCATCTCCACCTACATCTATAAGCTCTAGAGCTTATAAAGTAACCTATGAAGCTTGGGATCGGTCCAACAGATTATATCTTATGACCATTAAGAGATCCATACCTAACCATCTGCTTAGTGGACTTCCAGACACAGATATAGTGAAGTAATTTCTTGGTAATATCTCCCAGAGGTACATAGTCTCACCTAATGTTGAGACAAGTGTCTTGATGAAAGAATTATTCTCCATGAGGTATACAAGAGAAGGGAAAGTAAGGAGTACATATCAACAATGATCTATCTTCACAGTAGACTAAAGATGTTAAACATTCCTCTTCCTGATGTCTTCATAATTCACCAGACTCTGAATGTTCTCTCTCTAGGGTTTAGTAATCTAGTGATAACATAGTATTCTTAGGATGAGGAATAGGACTTCAATGTTTTGATTGCCCATTGTGTTGCTAAGGAACTCCTACAGCCCTCGATGCAACTAAATTAAAAGAAAGGATAAAACCCATTAAGATCGAAGGTAGAAAGACTAAATCTTCTCCACATACTGATACAAGTCAATCCAGTGCTAGTAAAGGTCCTAGGGGTATAAAGTAACCAACATTGTGAGGTCTAGAAAGGAAAGACAGTGATCATCAGATAACTCATTAGCTTGTTAATTTATGAATCTGATTTGCAATAATCGCATTAAGTACTTGGTGGCTATATAATGGAGCATCTGATCAAGGTGATTCCACAATGCAAGGGTTCATATCCAGGATAAAACCAAATAAAGGGAGGAGGGAACTGATGGTTCATAGCAATGAAGAAGCGTATATAATACCTATAGGGGATGTATGTATTGAACCTTATTGTAAAGTTCATTCTGGATTTTATACAACACATTTTTATATGTGACTTTTGGATCAATTTTGGACAAAGAAGGTTGACATTTTGTATTTAATACTTCTATTATACAGTTGTTTTTAATGCAAAACATAATAGTATAACTCTTTGTTATATGTTTTGTATAGAATATGTCTTACCCCAAATTAGATATATGTTTCTTCGTATGTTCTTAAACAAGTCATGAAATGAAGGACCCTGATGAATGAAAAGTCATATATGTTGTGGCATAAATGTTTAAGCCATATTTCTAGAGCTAGGGTTGAGAGATTGATTAAGGAAAGCATTCTCTCAATTCTAGATTATGATGATCTGGGAACATGTGTTGACTATTGCAGGGGTAAGTTGACTAATAAGGAAGAAGGGATCGTGTTTCTGACTTGTTGATTATGATACATACGGATATCATAAGATCTTATACAGTTGCATTATGCAATTCAAAATATATTCTGACATTTGTTGATGATTATTCTCATTATAGTGATATGTTATTGCTTAAAGAATGAAGGTTGAGAACTAATTGGGAAAATCCATTCAGAGTGTCAGATCTGATCGTAGAGGAGAATATCACGGCAAACATAGTATTTCAGGACTTGAAAAGGTCCATTTGCCAAGTATATGAAATTGATTGGGATAGTTGATCGCAAGTTTACGTGTGCTAAGTTTTACTATTTTTAACCTCGATAATACCACAAGGGCACAGGTCATTCACATAATACCTAAGGTATCGATCCCACAAGGAGGGATAATTTAATCCTAAAAACTAAGGCTAAACTAAATTACAACAATCTAAAATAAACAAACAATTCAGAAAATTAATTAATCAAACAATCAATTACGAGAATTAAATTCCAAAAATATAAACAAATATCAAATCACACAACCTAATCCAAAATTAACCTAGAAACTACCAATTAAAAGAAAGGGGGTTTTAATCAGAAATTAATGAAAATCTAATCAATTATGCAATTATCGAATTATCGGGTCCAGACGGTCCTAGGGTGGATTACTCTCTCTTGAGTTATAATTTGTAAACCCTAATTAATAATCCCTAATTTAAATTATAGAATTGTGATCTCTCGATTCACAATTGACCTAAAACTTAAACTAGTTCTAAAATTGTTTAATAACCTACCAGAAACCTATGCTCAACCTTTTGTTACACGATTTCACTAGTTTGATTCAATTCTTATCTATCAAATTACCTAACTCTTGTTAGCCCAATTTGATGATATGCACTCGGCTCACCCTCTCAGTTTATTGCCAAATTATTAAGAACAAATATTGAATCACAAAATAACTTAATGAAAATGCAATAAATTATATTTTATAAATCTCAAGAATCAAAATCCCAAAGGTGAGTTTAGACAAAAGTCGACATTAAACAACAACTATTCTCAATGATTATCCCAATTTCATACATCAATAAAATTGACATAAAAACAGAAAATACTATCGAAACGGACTCATGGAGGCAGTGACTACGAGAAACCACCTGTTTCGGGAAGTACTTCACGTCAAGCTTCGTCTTTGTATCTCTTTTCCTTCATCTCCTTACTTAAACCACTCAATAGCTCTATAAGGTTTCTGAATTTTGGCTGATGTGAAAAGCTCTTCCAAGGCTGCTTCATTTATCTTGTAATGTTCTATTTATATCTTAGAAGCCCTAGGGTTGATTTGAGGTCAAAACGGTCCAAAAATTCTCGCGAAACCTGAGTTTTCGTATCAGCCCGATGCAGGGAATGATCGTGGCCCTGCCTGCCACAATCATGGCTAGTGCCTAACCATTTCTATCACGATCGTGGCCCAATGTGCACGATGGTGGCCAGGGTCCTTTCAGCTCTCCTCTTTTTGTCACAATCGTGGCCTGTTATGCCACGATCGTGGGCCGTGTTTTGGCTTGAAACTCCTCGAAAATTCTTCGCTCTTCGTTGTTTACCCTGAAACACTAACAAACCCATCGAGATACCTAAAAAATATAACATTAAGCTCAAAGAATCATACTAACTCATAAAAACAATTAAACACATAAACTAACACATTTAAAACTTAAATACACACTAAACACTCAAATTAACACTAAATACTTAACAAATTAAACCCTAAAATATAAAGCAAATCACAACTATCAATATCCCCACACTTAAACTTTTGCTTGTCCTTAAGCAAACAAAACAACAAACACATAACACACAATGCAATAATAAGGCAATGGCTTTAACTTCATGAAATAAATTTAATCTTAAACACAATCCTACAAGTTATATCTAATCATTAACATCCAAAATCTATGTTTAAGTACTTTTAATTAAATATACAATTTAATCGAGATCTAAATGTTAATTTATTTACCCTTTTCAATTGTACACACACATTAATAATTCTTTGGTCCTTAAGACTCTATAACTATTCCTAAGTACATTTTCATGAAAAGTCAAGTTTACTACAAGTTCGGTAAGTTTTATTAAGCAAATACACTTTTTCAAATTTTATTTTAGTACACGTAGACTTATTCTTTTTACATGGAGGCAAACATTGGTAATGAATGTTGATCCGGTTACTCAACTAAGTCATGTTTTTATTAACAGCTTGGTTAAAGCATCATTATAGCCTTTTGATGCCAAGACACACATTTGTGATGCGTGTTGATCCAGTAACTCAGCTATATCACGTTTTTAACTTGCTACTAGTTCTATTCATAACTCGAAGGCCAACAAAATAGTGATTTATTTAATAAAAAATACACACATTTTTTTATTTTTATTTTTATTATCGCCTACCTTGTTGTTTAAACTACTCGTTTCCATGAAAAACACTAGTTAACCTACTTAACTTGAAAGACCTCAAATTATGAATGAATGTGATAAACTATATGGAGCTAAATTTAAACTAAATTCTAATTAAGTTGTATATTTATCCAAAGTCTCCTAATTCACTAATTTTACAAGCTAATGATTATTTACAACTTGATGGACTATGTTCAAAATTAAATAAATTTGACTCCATCTAAGCCATTGATACATTCAAACAGTTCATAAGATGCAACTTAATAACTATCATACGATATGTAAAATCACATTTAAAAGCAAAAACATATAATCCCTCCCCACACTTGAACAACAAATTGTCCTCAACGTGAGAAGAGAGCACACAACACATTAAAGACAAGAAAAAACAGAATTGAAAGTAAACGGAAAATTAACATAAAAATTAGAACTGAAGGATAATTTGGAAAAGAAAAATAACTGAATGACAAAAAATGGGTTAGACATAAATCCTATAGAGATGGAGGTGGTGATGGTGTCAGAGGTGGCAATTAAATGCCTTGAGCCTCAAAATATCTGTGGATCTGATGAATATCCCGACTCTAGCATCTTTGTTTCCAGGCCATCTCCTTCATCATTTTGGTGTTCTTCGCAAGTTTCCTGTTGGTTTCGAAGATCACGTCTAGAACTTCCTTCTAGTTGTGCTCTTCTTCCTCTTTAAATTCTTCACTGGACTCTTCTTCTTACCGAGGTGGCGTTAAGCCCAAACTTGCCTGACTTGCCCTGATTTGGACATGTGTCTTTTGGCTGATATCCCTAAGTTTCATATTATGGGACCTAAGGGTTTCAGCCTGCCATAAGTGATGGTGGTTCAAGAATTCCAGGAGGTGAATAGTCAACCCCCTCCATTCCACACCAAAATGTTCTGCAAGGGCTAACACTATATACCCCATTCCTAGATTGTTGCTCTCCTTACGCGGAGTCACAACAATGGCATTTAGCAGATGTGTGGATGTGCATACTGGAATACTGTAGTTCATGCACTACAACATAAAAAGTTCCTTAGTGGAATACTTATTGGTTTCGATTTTAATAAAAACCAGTTAACACATAAATTTGTTTAGCAACAAGTGTTCATAGGACCTTCTGGTGTTATTATGAGCATTCTTTGTATGAAATTGCTCAATTCCAATAAGCTCATTCTAGTATTGGGAAGGATAAAAGTCTTCATAATGATCGATGATGGAGGATTCAGGGAATCAACGCATCTCGCACATGATTTAGACATTTAATTCATAGGCTCGCCCTCCCAACCTAAACCACAATTCCTTTGGATTTTTAAGGTCGTAGGTCAGGGAAATGAAAAGTTCCAGTGTAGGTTCCTCATAAATTGGAAATTGAAATCATATGAATTGGGCCCATTGGATCTTCTTATCTAGGTTTTCTACTCACTTACTCATTTCTAACCTATCAAGTATGTCAAATCAAAGTATTTAGGAACTACAATTTATCTAGCACGAAGGGATCGAAAACAAGTACCTTCCTCCTCTGTATAGATTAGGAAGGGCGCGCCATAATTTGCTGCTCGGTTTTTGTCTCCCACATCTCGTAATGTGTTGTCTTCCATTTGGTTCCTGTAGGGCTGATTGTTTAATACGTGGCATAATTGGGTGGAATTTTGGACGAAATTGGAGGTTGAAAAATTTTAGAGAGAAGTAAGAGTGTTTGGATGCTTAAATTCTGGAGAGATAAAGTGAAAATGAAAGTGAAAGTAAAAGTGAAGTTAGAACTTAATATATAGGTGGTTAAAAGGGTAAAATGGTAATAGTTCTTTTAAAGAATGTGTCCTCTTCCTTTCAGATCATAGCCTGCCCATCAACAGGACACCTAATTGCACACCACGATCGTGGCCAGAGGCTGTCTATTAACACCAATGTCCTTCTTTTGTTCTTTTCACTATTTTTTTTCAATTTCACTTCCTAATTCTTTTATGGCCCCTTTTTGCCTCCCTTTTTGTGCTTAAACAATCATCCAAAATATTCCAAAATCCTATTCCTTTCTTGATTTTATTCGAAAACAAAAATAAACCTAACTACAGAATTTAAACATTATAACAAAGACAATCAAAAGCAATAATTTCCCATAGGTTGCCTTCCATGCAGTGCTTCTTTTAACGTTAGTAACTCGACGTTCTATCCTTGGAAACTTAGTCGGGATCAATTATAAGCGGCTGGCTTCCACTCTTTTCATTCAATATCAATTTTGTAGCCTATAAGTAAGCTACAAATTGCAATATAATTAGAAGGATGATGTTGTTAACATTTTGAAAACCAATTAAGCTCAATAATGTCCTTCTTTTAAATGAACTGTTAACAAAATAAGGCGTAACAAAACAGTCTAAATCTTCCGTTGAATCCAACAGTTTGTCCTACACGAAGGTGAGTTGCTCTCTTTCTTCCTTAATCACCTTGGTCACCTTTGCTTCTTCCGCTTCACGAAAAAAGACTTTTATAGCTTCTTCAAACTCAATGATTATCGTCATTTGTTCTTTATTTTCTTGTTCTTTAGAAGATTTGAACACGTCAATTATCCTGAATGAGCTACTAACCTTTGGATTCTTAAATACATTGTTCATGTTGAATGTCTCATCATCATCATCAATTCAAAGGGTAGGGTTCTTCATATAGACATTTATCCTAGATTTTTCGATGTTCAAACATGGTGTACTAAGATCTAGAAGATAGTATGAGGGGTTTCCATCCTTTCCTTCATCCTTTTTCTTGAGTTCTTGGTCTTTTATAAGGTCGAGATTAGCTTGATTTCTCGCTGGTTCTTCTAGCTCTACCCTATTCCTAAGTGTTATAGCCTGACATGGCTCTATTGAATTTACTTTCATGCTACGCATACAGTTTTCCACACTTTGCTTACAAAATTCCCTAAAAAGCTGGTCTATTTGAAACTCTAAATTGTGAATGGAAGATGCATGATCTTCTGTTACTTGTTCAAGTTTCTTTTCCAATCTCTTCTGGTTCTCTTCCATATACGTGAGCTTATCCATGATTTTTTCCAGCTTGGAATCCCATAAACTGGATTCATCATATTGAAATCCAACTATATCTTGATTTCCTAAAGGATTCCCTACATTGTTGGACCAATAGAATTGTAGGTGGTTCTGCCACTCTAAAGTGTACAGCTTTACATAAGGATAATAATTTCCCCAATCAATTTGGGGCTTAATGAATTCTGCAAACATCCCCTGCTCCTTATAATGTACGTCTTCCATGATCATTCTTTTTATCTCTTCTTAGCATTTAACTCTTCAGATGTCTCATACTTACTCTGAGATGTCTTGATGTGACTCTACTTTATGCCTAAATATTTTTTTACCTAATTTAAAAACAAAAGATAGTGGAAAAACCTTGACTAAAAAACTAAACTAATTGCCCCCTCGACAACGACACCAAAAACTTGATTGTTGGTTTATGAGTGCTAAGTTTTACTATATTTAACCTCAATAATAATGCTAGCACACGAGTCATTCGCATAGTACCTAAGGTATCGATCCCACGAGGAGGGGTAATCTAATCCTAAAATCTAAGGCTGAATTAAATTGTAACAATCTAAAATAAACAAATAATGCATAAATTAATTAATCAAACAATCAATTACGAGAATTTAATTCCAAAGATATTAACAAATAGCAAATCACACAACTCAATCCAAAATTAACCTAGAAACTCCCAATTGAGAGAAAGGGAGTTTTAATATGAAATTAATAAAAAATTAATCAATTATGCAATTATCGAATTATTAAGTCTAGACGGTCTTAGGATCGATGACTCTCTCTCAATCTATAATATTTAAACCCTAATTAATAATCCCTAATTTAAATTATGGAATTATAATCTCTCGATTCACAATTGACCCAAAACCTAAATTAGTTCCAAAATTGTCTAATAACCTACCGAAAACCTATGCTCGATCTCTCGTTACACGATTTCACCCGTTTGATTCAATTCTTATCTATCAAGTTATCTAACTCTTATTAGCCCAATTTGATGATATTCATTCGGCTCACCCTCTCAGTTTATTGCCGAATTATTAAGAGCAGATATTGAATCACGAAATAACACAATGAAAATGCAATAAATTAGATTTCATAAATCTCAAGAATCAAAATCCCAAAG
The DNA here is from genome assembly GCA_027575705.1 of Erythroxylum echinodendron. Classification (NCBI taxonomy): domain Eukaryota; kingdom Viridiplantae; phylum Streptophyta; class Magnoliopsida; order Malpighiales; family Erythroxylaceae; genus Erythroxylum; species Erythroxylum echinodendron. The sequence goes on from JANZXR010367434.1 coordinate 12,733, forward strand.
GTGAGTTTAGATAAAAATCAATATTAAACAACAACTATTCTCAATGATTATCCCAATTTCATACATCAATAAAATTGAAATAAAAACAGAAAATAATGTCGGAGCAGACTCGTAGAGGTAGCCACTGCGGGAAACTACCTGTTCCAGAAAGTACTTCGTGTCAAGCTTCGTCTCTGTGTTTCTCATCTTTCGTCTCCTTCCTCAAGTCACTCAATAGCTCTCTAGGCAGGCCACGATTGTGACCCAAAGTGTACGATCGTGGCCTGGCACATAGCTCTCTGTCACGATTATGGCCCAAAGTGCACGATCATGGCTAAGGTCTTTTCAGTTCGCCTCTTTCTGCCATGTTCATGGCCCGTTGTGCCATAATCATGGGCAGTATTTTTAGCCCGAAACTCGTCAAAACTTCTTCGTTCTTTGCTGTTTATCCTGAAACAATAACAAACCCATCAAGGTACCTCAAAAATATAACATTAAGCTCAAAGACTCATACTAACCCATAAAAAAAATTAAACACATAAACTAACGCAATTAAAACCTAAATACACACTAAACACTCAAATTAACACTAAATACTTAACAAATTAAACTCTAAAACAAAATGAAAATCACAACTATCAATAGTGACTTGATTCACTATACCAGATAGTCTTGGGCAAAATGGTGTATTACCGAAAGGTATAATAGCACCTTAAAGGACTTGAAGAAGTCAATACAGAATAGGACTAATCTACCTAATTATTTAGAAGTGCTAAAATTTAGTCTTATACACATTCATGTGTGGGGCTGCCCTACCGAGGTAGTATAATCATTATAAAAAATTTATATGCTTATTATATTCATTGCTATATAGTAAGATATCCTAACTAAACTAAAGGCTGCAGATTTTATTATAGAGTAGAAGGGACTAGAATAGTGGAATCACAAACAACTAAGTTTCTGGAACACGATGTCTATATGATCTTTGACTCTTTGGATGATAACAGGGTGTATACTACAGTTATAATGTACCCGCCACTCATACAGTTTAATCCGGTGGATCTAGGTCTTAGTATCATACCTGTACATAAACAGGAACCTGTACCTGTACACACAGAGGTTGTTCGAGGTACAAGATCTAATGCAGTTAGGAAGATCCGCCAGAGTGAGATAACCTATTATCCCATCTGATTATATAGTCTATTAGGTGAATAGGACTATGATATTAGACATGTTACAAATCCAGTTACTTTTATAGAACCTATTCCAGAAGCTAATGTGAAACTGTGGTGAGTTGCAATGACTGATAAGATGCAAGCCATGAGGCATAGTAAAGTCTAGGAGCTAGTTGATTTTGTAACAAAACTATAAAATCTTCAGTTGTCAATGAAGTTTTAAGACTTAGAGGATTTCAGGATAAAGTTCAATAATTTATGGACTCGCCTAGTTGCCTAATGGTTCACTCAGGTAGAAATGTTGACTTTAATGTTACTTTTTCTCTCATATCCTGTAAGGATACATATTTTGAGTGATTAAGGCAATTGTAGCTCTTGATGATATAAAGTTACATCAGATAGTTATCAAAACTGCTTTCCTAAATAAAGACCTTTATGAAGTGGTCTATATGGTATACCCTTAAGGATTTCAAGATCCAGATGGAACTGACATGGTTTACGTGTTATGCAAATGAATATATGATTTAAATCAAACCTCCCGAAAGTGATATCTTAAAGTTGATGAGGTTATTACCTCTTTCAGCTTCATGGAAACTAAAGTTAAAAAGATGCTTGCACTATAAGGTTAGGGAGAGCAAAGTTTATCTTCTTATTATTGCATGTAGATGATATATTGCTCACGTTAAATTACTTGACTATGTTGTATAAGGTTAAGCAATGTTTAGTCAAAATTTTCGACATAAAGGACCTTGATGTAGCATCTTTCATCTTAGGTATTTATATTTACCAGGATAGATTCAATACTCATCATACCTCTCATAGAGTGTATACATTAAATATATGTTACAAAGTTTTAATACAGTTAAATTTAAACATATCGTAGCACCTATCTCTCACAATGAGAGATAATCTTTGTTACAATATACAAAGAATAAAGTAAAGAGAGAGGTTAAGAGGAATGTTCCATATTCTAGTACTGTTCATAGCTTGATGTATGCTCGACTATGTACTAGGCAGGACATTGCATTTAATGTTTGACTATTTGGTTAGTATTTGGTTAGCCCAGATGTAAGCCATTAAAATGCAGTCGAGCGAGTGTTAAGATAATTAAAGGGAATCAAGGATTATATGATGACATATAGAAAAGTCAATAAACTAAACCTCGTAGGGAATTCAAATTCAAATTAAGTTATGTGTCCGGATGATTGAAAGTTCACTTAAGGTTATAATTTTTTAAGTTTGCAGATAGTACAATGTCGTAGAACAGTGTCAAGTAGACACAAGTGATTTCATTGACCATGCATGCAGAGTGTATGCTGTAGGGCTGCTTCACAGACAGTTTAGCTCAGAAATTTGATTTCTGAGTTGTCTGCGGTTGATTCAGTAGCTAAACCCATTCGGTTGTAATGTGATAATCAAGCTGCTATGTTGTTTAATAACAACATTGAATATCATAAGGTCTTAGCATTTTGAGGTCAAATATTTGACCATGAATTAGTTGATACGAAAAGGTGACATTAAGGATTGGAGCATTTAAGGACTGAGGAATTATAGTCAATTCTTTAAATAAAAGACTTTTCCCGTTTATGTTTTGAAGACAAGTATACAGTATGGGTGTTTTGAAGTTATTAAACACTATTAGTTAGGGGATCGTTATGTTTGCTCCATGTACATTTGTACGTTTTGATGTATTATGACGGTATGATGGTTCATCAATAAAAATGATCATTGTTTATCCTTAGTAATACGTGTTATGATACATTATCATACAATTTTGTACCGATATCTTTAAATTTTTACATGACATAGGGGGATATAAGTTTTTAATCCCATAAAGATTCTCTAATGCAGTTTAGCATTCAGTTAGAGAACATCAAGGTTTTTTCTAATGTTGTTTAGCATTTGGTCAGAAGAAACAAGTTTTCTTTAATGCTGTTTAGCATTCAGTGAGAGAAAACAGGATTTTCTTGTTGTAGTTTAGCACATGCAGTTTAGCATAAAGTTAGAGAAATTGAGACCTACAAACGAAGATGATATAATCTAGATCATACAGGTATCATCTTAGTTCACGACACTCTATTTTTCCATTCATGTTAGTGAAGTATTAGATATGCGTGATTGTATTGGATCTGTGTCACACATGACATATGCTTTTGATACTTTTTGATATCGAAAGCCTTGCATGACGGAATGATGGACTTTCGTTATCTTTGGATGAAATGTTTTGTTTTTAAACTTAATCGACTAATACAGCAGTATAGCTTAACCGTGTTTTTAAACTGTTTTAAAACTTGAGTCAATACTGCAATTAAGTATTGTCCAAGGGGAGAATGGTGGACATTTTTGTCCTTTCTTATAAAGTTGGACAACATTTAATTGTAATTTTAGTTTTTAAATAAATTATCAGTTAAGTTACATAATTTGATCCAGATAAAGATAATAAGGTGGCCCAATAAATGATATAAATCAATGAGTCAAAGTTTGGGTGAAAAATAGATCCCAATTAGTGTAGACCAGACCCATATTGGTCTTGTGATAGAGAAGTCCGATATGAAAGCTATATATAAAAGTTAAGGTCTCCGACAGTTGCTCATATCAATCGTAAGCATAGGGATTCTCTGATCCGTTAAGAGAGCTTACGTTTTGAGAAAATTGTAGAAAAATATTGACCTTGTCCTAGTGATAGATTCTTGTAAAGACGGGGGTATGTTCACGTTCGTTTTGGCTTCAGAAAGGTCGTTTAAAGTTATGGAACCGAAATCAGATATTTTTTGCATTTCTTCGTTTATTGCCCTTTTACATTCGATCTGAGATACGTAACTAAGGTATCGTTATGTATTACAATAACAAGTCACATGTTTTCCAAGTGCGAATTCTGGTCATGGTCAGCTTCAATCAAGGGAATAGAAGCTTTAGGCACGTTTTGATGACTAAAAATGTTGCCTTTTTAGTTATTGATAGTGTACTCTATCAATCCCAAGCCATCAAATATGTTCCCAAAATCTCTCCTTTTTAGTTGAATGCTTATGTTTTAAGTCCACCAATCAAGTCCTTAGCCACCAGAAAGAAATAAAGGTTGTCTTGCAGCATCTTGTCTCCCTCCCTCCACATGAAAGCCACGAAGTGAAGGCTGATTGTTTAAGTTATAATGCAAGCCTTATAAGTCATGTTCCTACTTTAAAGATCTCTGCTAAGAAAGAAGATGGCATCAAATTCATCAATAAAGCAAGCAAGCACGTCAAGAAGCGCACTTTCTCCTAGCCTTTGACTACTTTAGATATGCCATTTTCATTTCCTTTCTTCTGGTTGGTGCTGATTATCTCATCTCTCCAGCAATATTTATGTAACCAAAACCGACAGACAGGTACACGTAACGCATGCAGACATGTCATGAAACTAGCGGTTTCAACGTTGTTTAGTTTGGAACAACCTTTTTGGGCGGTATACAATGATATTTATGCATGATGGAGCTGTCAACTTTTCAAGTTTCTAAAACCATTTTTGTCTCAATGGAGTTGCCACCCGTCATCATCAAGTTTAACGTTTCCTTTTTCCATCTTTACTTCACCAGTTATTGTATCAGAGTTTGTTAAATGTAGTTGAGCAGCAATGAGGACCACTGATAATATTAAGCAAGACTGAGCACAATAAAGTTAATTATGAACAACTTGTTACTGATAAATTTAAAACGCTAATTAAATATTTACATGTACTGGACCAACTACCACCAATACAATGAATTAGTGCCGCAATTCCACCAACTTTTTGTTTCTGTTAAGATCAAGTCTAATTTGTTTTTGTTGTACTACAAGACAACTTTCATCTTATAAACAGTACTCAACATAACACTCAAATTCAACTTCATTTTTTCCAATCGTACTATAATACTTTTGCGGTGTTTCCGTCGAAAAGAAAAACTATAATCATGCCGTCAGTAATACAACTTCCTCTTGCATACAATATTTATCCAGACTGCGGTAATACGTGAAGGATCTGAATTTCATCTTGAAGTGTTCTAAGTTTCTTCTCAACATTGGATAGTTGATTAGAGTATGCCAAAGTTTATCCTAGCCTTTTTGTTCCGCAGCTTGGTATGGCTCGCAATGTTAATTTTTACGAGCTTCTCCAAATTCGCAGTACTTCGGAAAAATCCTTCTGCATAGCATCCTCAACTTCGTGTGCCAAACCTTTACTGAACAGGAGAAAAAATAACGATCCAGTGGATTTCAAATGATTCTGCTATCTTAAGAGCTAGCTTAGTGTGGTAAATGTAGATCCTAATCTTCCCTGCGCCCCTAATTAATGAAGAATTGCACTCACACTCTCCAAAAGTCAACCCTGACTGTTGCTACTTCTTATATAAGCAAAAAGGTACGATACAACACACACGAAAATAATCTCTTGAACTCTTATTTGCACACTTACTGGAATGGTGACTAACTTAAATATAAGAAGATAAACTTAGAAATGGTAAGATCACGCCAAAGCAAATTTTATCTAATGTATGTTAACAAATTTACACCATCTTCTAATTTAAATGTTAATAACGTTATCTAGTACATCTATTCTTATCCAAATATGAACCAATTTGATATAATAGCAATTAATAACATCCAATGTAAATGATAAGCATAAATTTTATTTTTCAAAGTACTCAAGATAAAGAGTCTAGGTTCATGCAACAATATCCAATATTTAGATTTACACTAAATTCTATTAAATGAAGCAAGTACTCCTTATGTGAAAGAAAAGAGACTCTCTTATATTTTGACATATTGTTAACTCAATCTGAACTTAATGAATGAGTTTAAATATGAAGCCTATCAAAATACAAGTTATTAAAACCAATTTATATCTTATCCTAAATAATGCAATTTTACATACATATGTGTAGTATGAGAATGTTCTATCAACATCTTACTAACAAGACAAGGTTATATACCATCACAAGACTCCTTTACATAAAGTTTAAAATTACAATAATAAAATTAAACTTTATGTTTTACTGACCACTTAACCATGATGAAGTACCGCACTTTTTATTCATAATCTGAAAACTATGTAGCTCAAGAATGGGGCTAGCTTATATTTGCATTATTATTTTGTAATCATCACAAAACAAACTAGTCCAACAAAATTTCCCTTTTTTTCATGATGACAAACCAAATGTAAAGCTCAACAAAAAACACCCATATCCTAAGTTACTAAACAACAAGATATAGAATAATGTAGAGAGAACAAATCAAATCAATATAAATAGACACCAAACTCGAGAAACATAACTATCACTAGAAATGAAAAACGTAGCCAGTGTCAATCCCTTTCCCCCTTTTTTCTTCACCAAAAAGAACATTCAATAGTGGTAAAATATTCATAATAAAACATGCAATACATAAATAGCACTACCATATTTAGCCCATATAGTACATGTACGAATCAAGACAAAAGATCTCCAAATAGCTCATATATCAAACTAGTGATATTAGCCTTCTAACTAGAACATAGAGCATAAAAAGGTAAAGAAGATCACCTAAGCTATCCATAGAACATAAGGGTTAAGAAATTAGGCAAGAGTTGAGAGTTTTAGAAAAAAGCATTGAAGAATAAAAAAAGACAACAACTAGTACGTTGACTGTAACATCCCGTTTCCATAGAACGGGTCGGACCTGAGAAACAGGCCCAAGTGAGGTCAATCGGAGAAGTTAGGA